>OU342740.1:116303647-116527659 GCA_910589775.1 Avena eriantha
TTTCAGCTTGCTGACCTCCCCGAGTCGGAATTTTCTCCACTCGAAGGATATCCTCCAGTGTTTTCTCAGGAGACAGAGGTGGTCCCATTGCCGGACATTGCGCTCAACAAGCACAAAGGAGGTGCCCGTTGTGAAGAGGTAACTTTCAATCACAACTTCCGCCTTTGCACTTTATTCGAATTCTCTTCCGAGATGTAATGTTTCCAACTCTATTACATTCTCAGAGCTGAACAGCTCATCAAGGGCAAGGGGAAGGGAATTTCATCGAAGCCCCTGCGACAGACGAAGCTTACCATAGCTTCTCCTGCCGTGGCTCCTCCGACTCCTGCCCCTCAACTTTCCGCAACGCCGGTGATTATTCCTTCTCCGGCTGTCGCAGAAGATCCGACTCCTTCAACGGAGCCTGCAATCCTTGAATCGCAGACTGACGTCACCATGGGTGAGTCATGTTTAGATAAGGGTTAACCCTCTTTGGGTAATGATCCTTCGGCAGAAACCTTTGCCGAAAACCTTCTCAGCAATCCGGGACTTGCCTAGTTTGGCCTGTCCCGGAAATCTGCTGAAGAGATCTAGCGGCTGGCCAGGCAATGCCTGGAGAAAAGAAACTTATCTATCGAAGAAGAAGCGCAAGAAGCAGAGGACATCAAGCACTCTGATCTTCTTGAACAGGTGCATCTTCGCAACGAGAGGATCAGGTCCGGTGAGCTTCCAACTGCTCCTGTGACCCCTCTGACTCTCGCTGAGAAGGTTGTGATTGAAGTGAACGTGAGTTTGGATAAACTTACTCGCGAACAATATGTAAGTCGGAATTCTAACTCCTATTTTCCTTTCATTTCATATCATATCCTCTAGCCCCCAAGCATGAAGTAGGATAAATAATCCAGGTTTATGCTTCCTTAGGATGCCAAAGGACGAACTAGTGTAGCCCCCAAGGCTCGTGCTGATATTAGTAAAAATATTAGCCCGAGTCTTTAGTAGCTGATACATTGCAAATGTATCTATAATTTTTGATGTTCTAGGCTTGGTTTTATCTACTTTCTTGTGTTTTGTTCCAACTTTGGAGTACTTTTCATATGATTTCTTGGACTAACCTATTAACAAGAGCCACAATGCTAGTTGCCTATTTTCTGCTGTTTTTGGTTCCAGGAAAGTCAGAAAATCAATATTCTCAGAATTGGACGGGACAAAAGCCAAAGTTGATATTTTACCGGAAGACTCACGGAGCCAGAATACGAGACGGAGGAGGGCCAAGGCCTCGCCACACCATGTGGTGGCGCGGGCTAGCCCTGGCCGCGCCACCAGGTGGTGTGGGCCCCCTGGCACTCCACCGACCTTGCCTCCTTCGCCTATAAGAGCCTCCCGATACCAAAACCCTAAATAATCAAGCCTCCAGCCACGAAAAGTTCCGCAGCGCCGCCGCCACCGAAGGGGAGATTCGGGGGACAGAAAGTCTCTGTTTCGGCACCCTGCCGGGACGGGGAAGTGCCCCCGGAGCCATCTCCATCAATCTCCACCACCATCTCCATCACCATTGCTGATTCCCATGATGAGGAGGGAGTAGATCTCTCTCGAGGCTAAGGGTTCTACCGGTAGCTATGTGTTCATCTCTCTCTCTATGCATGATCATATTGTGATCATGAGCTTTGTAATCAAGTAGATCTATCTTGCTACTCAAGTGCTTTAATAGATCTCTGCTCTCCCCGTGTGTGTGAAAGTGACAGCATGCACACCATGGTGGCACTTAGGCTAGAGATTACAAATACTTGTTATGAGTTATATTTGGAGTTGGATGTCTTTATGAAATTGTGGTGTTTGTTGGAACCATCTAGTGCTCAAGGTGACAGTGTGGGGTTTTCTAGATGGGAAAGACGGACTTTGAGGTGTGCTGTTATAGCCCTACCATCGATTAGAGTGTTCAACCGGAGAGTAGTTAAGAGTAGTATCATAAAGATAAGATATTTATATGAGAGTGTTCACTAGTGAAAGTGTGATCCCTAGGCCTTGTTTCTAAGCACTGAAACACCATTTTCTATTAGATCTGTTACATGTTTCCTTGCTTCCATCTTTATTTCAGTCTACCGTTAGTATTTTCCACGCCATCAAGTTATCTTCTACCACCGTTACCACTTATAATTATCCATACCACTTGTATTTCACTATATCTTCGCCGAACTAGTGCACCTATACACCTGACAAGTGTATTGGGTGTGTTGGGGGACACAAGAGACTTCTTGTATCTTGATTGCAGGATTGCTTGAGAGGGGATACCTTTGACCACTTCCTCCCTGAGTTCGATAAACATTGTGTGATCCACTTAAGGGAAAACTTGCTGCTGTTCTACAAACCTCTACACTTGGAGGCCCAACAAATGTCTACAAGAATAGAAGTGCGTAGACATCAAGCTATTTTCTGGCGCCATTGCCGGGGAGGAAAGGCAAAAGGTATTCACACCGGAGGATTAAAGAAGAAGAACTTCCCACGGCAAACGTCTATTTTCTGGTGTGAGTGCTCGAAGTTATTTCCTTTAGATTCTGCAATTTTGTCTTTTTGTTTCTTGTTTTCACTAGTTAGGCTTAATGGAAAAAAATAACAAAATTAGAGAGCTTTATAGTATTTATCTTGAGATAGGACATGAAGTGTTTGAAGAGAAAATTAAAAAACCTATGGAACTTTATTTGCATACTAATAGCAATGTTGTTAGTATGAATTCTTTGGACAGCTCAAGGTGACAGTGTGGGGTTTTCTAGATGGGAAAGGCTTACTTTGAGGAGTGCTATTATAGCCCTACCGTTGATTAGAGTGTCCACCCGGAGAGTAGTTAAGAGTAGTATCATGAAGATGATATATTTATATGAGGGTGTTCACTAGTCAAAATAGGATCCCTAGGCCTTGTTTCTTAGCATTGATACACCGTTTGCTACTAGATCTGTTGCATGTTTTCTTGCTTCCATCGTTATTTCAGTTTTACTTTAGTATTTTCCATGCCATCAAGCTATTTGCTATCACCGTTACCACTTATAATTATCCATACCACTTGTATTTCACTATCTCTTCGCCAAACTAGTGCACCTATACACCTGACAAGTGTATTTGGTGTGTTGGGGACACAAGAGACTTCTTGTATCTTGATTGCAGGGTTGCTTGAGAGGGAATACCTTTGACCACTTCCTCCCTGAGTTCGATAAACCTTGGGTAATCCACTTAAGGGAAAACTTGCTGCTATTCTACAAGCCTCTGCACTTGGAGGCCCAACAACTGTCTACAAGAATAGAAGTGCGTAGACATCAGTAGCTTTCTGACTTTGGGTATTCTGACTTACAGAAAGTATATTCCTATAACCAGGATTTGTTGAAGAATGTCTGTGATAAGCGGAGAGAGATCAAAGCTCTCCGAATTAAAAATGCTGATCTTAAAGTTGCCAAGGATGAGGCCGAAGGTAAACATTTCGAGACTCAAACCTTGTCTTTCATGTTTTCATAGTCGATTTTTTTTTCTGAACTGTTGTTCTTTCTTGACTTACAGCGCTGGTAAAACAGTCCTGCGCCATGATTGAAGAGGCCGAGAACCTCAAAACTTTGGTGGTGGAGAACAAGGAACTTCGCCAAGAGCTAGATCAGCTCAAGGCGGATCATGAAAAGAGCATTGCACAAATCCTTAAGTCCTCCTCCATGGCCACTGACGAGCGTGATCGTAAGATTGCTGCTCAAAATTAGAAAATCTCGGACCTCAATAATGAGCTGTGCAGAGAGAGGGATCTTTCCGAGGCGCTCCGGGCTGAACTCCAGAGTCTTCGGGAAGAGAAGACCAAGATTGACGATGTCATTTTTGGTACGTTCCATCTGTCTGACATGTCTATTTTCTTCGACTTCTTTCAATGTCGGATTTTCTTTAACTGATTTTGTCTATAGGTCCTCTGAACTTGACGGACTCCACCTCCACTGAGCCCCGCACTGACCGGCTTACCCAAGTCGGTGACCTGCTTCATGACTTCTGCCAATCCCTTGAGGACATTGGCGAAGCTCTCAAGATTCCGCACATGCATAGCATGTCAGATTTTCAGGTGCGAGGCAAGGCAAAGGAGATGCCACAACTTGTCTAGGATTGGAACATGCCCTACGCACGGACCGTGCCACAGAACGCTCTCACCATGGTCATGAGCCAGCATGGAAACATGGAAATATGGCAAGTGACCAGAGGGTACTGCAAAGTAGATGAAGACGGCCAGGAGCAGGACATCAAGGCCATTATGGACTCCTGCGCCGGATATGGGTGTATGTGGCTAATTTGACTAGCTACGAGACTCCTTTCTTCACCCGCGTGGACATTCCACCTCCGCCTCCAGAAGATTCAGCAGAAGTTTCCGACAATGAATGCACCACCTCTGATGTGGACATCTCGGAACAATATCAAGGCGACGTATCCAACGAGTCGGCAGCTCCTTCCTCTCCTGCATCATAGAATCCCGGAAACGTTTGTGTTATTCTGAAAAACATGATGGTTCTATAAATATGCAGTACTATAATTTTGCTAGTGCTAAGCTTTTGATCTATTCAGCACTTTTGGCTTTAAATTTTTTGCATGCCTGAAATGTTTACATAAGGACTTGTATTTTTTCGTTTATACTTATCGTTTATCTGGCTTTCCGCCTCGTCCCTTTCGTGAGCCGGCTAAACCTTCTGCTCGGAAACTTTGCCAAGCAACGGAGCTCAATTGCTAAACCAGTTTAAACTCGGAAACAAAGCCGGCTTCCAGTACCAAGAATTCACTACTCGGAAAATACCCGCATCCAGCAATCAAACAAAGAACCAAAGTAAAGACTAGAAACTTTAGAGTTATACCCGAGGGTAGCAGTTTTAGAATCGGAAATCTAAACCAGAACAAACATGAGCATAAAGTACTTTCATGCATTCTAGGATTTTCGACTATGACATGATCATTCGGAAATAAGATGGTAAAAACTTCTCAGAAAAACTTGAGGCAACCAAAACTTTTATTTCTCACAGAACATGTACATATATATATGATTACAAAGAAAGATAAAATAAAAGGGACATAGCTAAGCAATATTCCATGGTCTGTCTAACTCATCCGGATTTGTACTGTCTCCAGCTATCTTTCTCTTCTTCGTAGCAGGTCTTTCTTTGACTGGCCTCATGTCAGGTAAGTAGTACGAACCATTGTGCAATACTCGACTAACTAAAAAGGGCCCTTCCCATACTGGGGAAAGTTTGTGCTTTCTTTGTTGCACAAGCCGGAGAACCAAATCAGCTTTATTGAAAGATCTGTTTCGGACTCTCTGGCTATGATACTTGCATAACTTCTGCTGATAGGCTGTTGATCTCATTTCAGCAACGGCACGAACTTCTTCGACTAAGTCGAGATCATTTTGTCGAGAAATCTCGGCATCCTCTTCAATATACGCGGCCACTCTAGGAGAAGTATGAATTAAATCACTAGGAAGAACTGCTTCTGCGCCATAGACCAAGAAGAAAGGTGTCTATCCTGTTGACCTGTTTGGAGTTGTTCGTAAACTCCATATTACAGAGGGTAATTCCTCTGCCCAAGCCCCCGCAGCACGTCGTAGTGGTGCTTCGAGTCTCGGTTTTAGGACTTGTAGGATTAAACCATTTGCTCTTTCGACTTGTCTGTTAGCCTGCGGATGTGCGACTGACGCAATGTCAAGCTGAATATTTTGCTCGTTGCAGAATTCAACCAATTCTCCCATAGAAAATTTACTCCCGTTGTTCTTGATAATGCTATGTGGATAACCATACCGGATTATAACATCCTCGACAAATCTTTTGGCTGTTGCTCCATCACAACTAGTGACAGTTTTAGCCTCAATCCATTTGGTGAATTTATCCACCATCACTAAGAGGTGTGTAAATCCACTTGGAGCTCGTTTAAATGGTCCTACCATATCAAGCCCCCAGACAGCAATAGGCCATGTTATAGGTATTGTTCGCAGCTGATCAGCCGGAACATGAGCTTGTTTGGCATACTTTTGGCAGCCTTTGCACGTCTTGACTAATCGTTTGGCAATTGCCTGAGCTGTAAGCCAAAAAAATCCGTGTCTGAAAGCTTTTGCCACTAAAGATTTGGCTGCAGCGTGGTGACCACAGTCGCCTTCGTGGATTTCCCTTAAGATTTCCACTCCTTCTTCCGGAGATACGCAACGCTGAAAACCCCCAGAAACACTCCGTTTATAGAGCTCACCTTTAACAATAGTATAGGCTTTCGCTCGTCGGATAATCTGCCAGCTCATAACCTCGTCTTCGGGTTATTTGGCATCTACCAAATAATCAAGGTAGGGTTGAGTCCAGCTGGGAATTACAGCCAGAACTGTTATCAAAGGTGAGTCGGATTTGGTCGGATATTCCTCATCTACTCCCTTTATTGAGGGAACTTTGAGGTGCTCTAAAAAAGCGCCATCTGGGACCTATTTCCGCGCAGAGCCTATCCGAGATAGTGCATCTGCTTCCTCATTTTCTGCTCGAGGGATGTGTTGAACCTCAAACCCTTCGAACGATTTAGATAGATCATCCACGACAGCTTTATATGCACCCGTGTGTTTATTTGCATTACAAATATCCAACACTTGTTGAGCAACAAGATCCGAATCTCCGTAACACATCAAATGTCGGATGCCAATATCCTTAGCAATCCAGATTCCAAGCAACAATGCTTCATACTCGGCAATATTGTTTGTCGTTGTGAAGTGGATCTGCAACACGTATAGAAGTTTGTCTCCTTGGGGTGATTTGAGAACCGCGCCAGCCCCCGAGCCCCCTCGAGCCTTAGACCCATCAAAGTAGAGGGTCCAATATTCCGACTCCGGGAGGGTCACATTTTCCTTCGTCTCTATCCAATCATCGACAAAGTCGGCAAGAATCTGGGATTTGATTGCTGTCCGGGGTTTATACTCAATATCAAAAGCTGAAAGCTCTATGCCCCATTTGGCGACGCGTCCTGTGGCGTCACTATTTTTGATTATATATCTCATGGGAGCTGTGCTCACCATGGTAAATGGATGCTCCTGAAAATAGTGTTGTAACTTACAAGATGCTAGAAAAACACCGTAAGCCAACTTTTGATAGTGCGGATACCGCTGTTTAGATTCTGTCAGGACCTCACTAACAAAGTAAGTCGGACGCTGCACCAGGTGTTCCTGATTTTCCTCTGGTCTCTCCACCACCATGACGATACTAATGACCTTATTTGTCGCAGGAAGATAGAGCAACATCAGTTCTTGAGGTTCTGGCACTGCAAGGATAGGAGCAGCTGAGAGTACTTTCTTCAGGTGTTGTAGTGCAGCTTCGGCTTCGTCAGTCCAAACAAAATCCTTGGACTTTTTTAGGAGTTTGTATAATGGTGCGGCTCTTTCTCCAAGCCGGCTTACAAATCGCCTGACCGCAGCTATGCAACCAGTTAATCTTTGTACGTCCTTCAGGTGAATTGGGCTGGAAATATTGAGTATAGCCTTGATTTTGTCTCGGTTCACCTCTATGCCTCTTTGAGACACGATGAAACCTATCAATTTTCCGGCTAGTATTCCAGAGAAACATTTCTTCAGGTTAAGATGTTGTACTTGCGTAGATTGACGAATGTTTCCTCCAAGTCGGAAATCAACGTTTCCTTCTTTTTGGACATCACCGCAATATCATCCACGTATGCATGTACATTGCGTCCGAGTTGGTCGTGGAGGCAACGCTGCATCGTGCGCTGGTAGGTAGCTCCTACGTTTTTCAGCCCAAAGGGCATCGTAACGAAACAGAAGGTTCCGAATGGGGTTATGAATGAAATTTTGACTTTGTCATATTCCTTCATCCGGATTTGGTGATAACTGGAATATGCGTTGAGAAAATAGAGGAGTTCCGAGCCAGCCGAAGAATCGATAACTTGATCAATTCTAGGCAGAGCAAACGAATCTTTTGGACAAGTCTTGTTCAAGGCAGTATAATCAACACACATCCTTAAATCAGTGGTGTCCTTTTTAGGGACCATTACAAGATTGGCCGACCAATCAGTGTGGATGACCTCTTGTATGAATCCGGCTAACTCGAGCCATGCTAGTTCCTTAGCTATTGCCTTACGCTTTTCATCGCCGAAACGTTGTAGGGACTGTTTGACGGGTTTAGCGTTCGGGTTTACATTTAAAGAGTGCTCGGCAAGTTCCCTAGGTACTCCCGTCATGTCAGATGGCTGCCATGTGAAGATATGTTGATTTTCTTGGAGGAACTTGACGTGCGCGCTTTCCTATGCATTATCTAGGCCTACGCCTATCTGGGTCACGTTGGAGGGGTCATCATCCTTCAATGGCGTCTTCTTCATCTCTTATGATGTCTTGAACTCCGGATTTGGCTTTGTCACCTCCTTCTTCGTTGCGGGCATCTCGGACGGATCTATGCTCTTCTTGATCTCCTGGTACTCCTGGGTGTGCAGCACGGCTTTAGCAAAGGCGACATTTCCGTCCTCACACTCTCGTGCTTTCTTCGGGTCTCCCCTGATAGTGATTACGCCGTTGGGACCTAGAATTTTCATCATATTGTAAATGTAACACGAATGAGCCATAAAATCCCAGTAAGCCGGACGTCCGAATATAGCGTGGTACGCGCTCTTGAACGGGACTACTTCGAAACAAAGTTCCTCCGTCCGATAGTTCTTTGGAGTTCCAAAGGTAACATCCAAACTGATTTCTCCCAGGGAATTAGCTTGTCTTCCTGGGACAACCCCGTGAAAAATCACAGTGCTGTGATTCAGCTGGGTCTCTGAGATCTTCATCCGGCGTAGCGTTTCGACGTAGAGAATATTAATGCTGCTACCACCGTCCATGAGGGTCTTGGAGAAACCATAACCGTCAATAAGTGGATTGACGATTAAGGCGTATTTTCCTCGCCTGTGTAGCTTAGGCGGATGATCAACGCGGTCAAATGTGATTTCCACTTCCGACCAGTCCAAAAACTGAGGGACAGCCGAAACTGTTGCGTTGAGCTCATGTAGAGCTGCTTTCTTGACCTTTGCTGGTTGAGATCCGAAGAAGGTGACATAAGTGTATTTCTTGGTCAGAAAAGTTTTCTTCCCTCCCGCCTTGGGATTTGAAGCATTAGCTTCCTCCATGTCGGAATCTTCCTTGGTCTCTTTGTCTTTTTCAGGATTCTTCTTTCCCTTCTTCCGCTTAGCTTTGTAGCCTGCAGTGTCATCTCTTTTGATGTCGTCATTGAAACGACATTCGGCGTTGGTGTGGGACGAGCCCCCATTGGCGTCTAGGTGATGCACACATGGGTTATTGGCAATGTCGGCCCAAGAGTAGGTTTTGCCTGGTTTTTGGTCTCCTCTACCTTGGACTCTTGAAGTGCCACGCCCATGCCCACGGCCTCCGCCGCGTCCTCCTCGTCCTCTAGACCCGAAAGTAGCAGTGACCACTGCCCTTTCTGCGTTGGGTTTCTATTCCGAGGTGTTTTTGCGCTTCTGAGCTTGTTGCTTTGGTTGTTTAGCCGACTGAGGCACATCTAGGGCATTGAGTAATCCCTCTGCATCGTCGTCGGCATCTGCATACTTGCTCGCTGTTTCTATCATCTCTCCCAAATCAGTGACTTGGTCACACTTCAAGCGATGGTGCAGTAGACCAATTGGGAGTCCTGCGATGAAAGCTTCAATCGCAGTTTGATCATTTACTCCTTCACAGGAGTTCTTGGTGTCGATCCATCGTCCGAGGTAATCCCGACAAGTTTCTCCGGCCTTCTGGGTGCAACGCTGTAGGTCTCTGACCGTACAGGGCCTCAGATATGTGCCTTCGAAATTCCGAAAGAACGCACTTTGCATGTCATACCAGTTGTGGATGGTGTTCTCCGGAAGTTCATTGAGCCATGATCGTGCCGTCTTCCGCAACATAAGTGGGAGATATCGGGCTGCGACCAGGCTGTTTTCGTCTTTGGCGATGCAGCAAGCTTGGAAAATATCATGTAGCCAGGTATCTGGCCGAGCAATACCGTCGTAGGTTTGGATATGTCTTGAGATAGAAAATCCTTCCGGGAATCTTGTAGTTCTGATGCGTGGTCCAAAGCACTTTGGGCCCACGTAGATATCATCGTTTTCATAGCGCCACGCCTATATATTGGAGTTGATCCTGTGCCTTGCGTCGTTCAGGGATAGAGATCGTCCGCAATGTCGGTTGTGGCTGCGGTGCCTTGGAGCCGGACTTCGGCTTCTGCCACCACCTCCTCCGCCACGTCGTCCTCCTTATCCCCCTTGAGAGTCGTTGTGATGTCTGCTTGGTGTAGAGGGTGGGGCCCCTGGATAGTTTCTGGCTAATCGTCGGCCTCCGTCCGGAGCGTCATTATTCCAGTTCCGGGGAGGGTATTCATTACGACGTGCCCCCTGCCAGCTTGTGCCGGCATGGTTTCCGTCGTTCCTTCGTCCGTCATTCCCACTATGGTGAGGCTCAGCCGGAAGGCCTGTATGTCTAGGAGGTGGCATTTTTTGACGATCCTCGTCCCGACATTTCTCTTTCTCTTCTCCCCTTCGATCGTTTGACTCTCGTCGGGGAGGATTCCTCAGATACAGTGTAGCAATGGCCTCTTTTTCGGCTCCTGGGGTGACGTTGCTCCAGTCACGCGCAGTTATGTGATGCTATCCTGATGATCCGGTTCTCGAATAATTATCTTCCCAGCGTTCGGGGCGATGATGCTGCTCCGGAACGCGATGGGGTCTTACGTCAGCCCATGCCGGATCTGTGCGACATTGGTTGGAATCCGAGACCAGTTTTTGACTTCTAGACATGGCGACCTTTTGCTGCTCTAGTCCCTTGTTGAGTAGTTTGATTCCCAACTGGATTTCCTCCGGTCCTGGATTAGCCGATAGAATTTCTCGGGCTGCCACGGTATTCTGTACTAGGGTTGGATATACCCAATCTCCTTTACTATCTTTCCGAGGCTTCCCCATCTCATCTCCGAAAAGAAGGGCGTGGATCTACGGGAATTGGTTGTCATTGGTGTGACACTTCCTGGTCTTCTGGTATTGCCTGGAGTTGTACTTCCCCGCAGATGCTATGTGTTTCTTTTCGTCCTCAATGTTTTTGGCTTCATCGAGGAGTACTTGACGACGCGCTTCTAGGGCCTGCGCCCTCTCGTCTAGTTTTTTAGCAGTAAGTTCTGCACCTGTAGGAATAGGTGTGGGTAATGCAGCTTCGATGAGTTTACGCGCACCTTCAGTGATCACATGTCCATCCACCGATTCTTCTTTTTTTGGCTCGTCTGGGATAAGTGCTCCATCTGAGTCTTCCTCATATTCCTCGACAATCCCCTCCTCTGTCAGAGGGTCCTTTTCTTCTTGTTCTTCTTCTTTGCCTTCTTGGCAGCGCCGGTAGCAAAGACAGCTTTGTGTCCGTTACCCGGAGTCAAGCTCTGATCGGTACTTTCACACATCTAGACTTCGGGATTATCTCCGACTTCCATGTCATCCTGCGCTTTGGGAGAGTGTTCCCTGGATCCTTCATCCATGGCTTCTCCTTCTTCTGCAGCTTTGGAGTTGTACTCCTCTTCATATTCCGTGGAGAACTTTCGGAAATCTGCTGACGTCATCGATTCATCCGAGGATGCGGGTACGTTGGTGTTTGTTCCAATTGCCTCCAGCACAGAGTCGGTGTTTTCTCCAGCATCGGCAGAGCCGGATGCGGATCCAACATATCCGACAAAGTGCGACGCATTCCTCCAGAGGTACCTGCGGCTCTCGCGGTCAGCTCCATTGAAACTTTTGATAGTCTCGAGAATGGCGTCTACGCTTGCGCCTTGCAGTATCATACGTCGCAGTGTGTACCTTAGGAAAGGCTTGTTTGTCCTGGCGTCATCAGAGCCGGAATCATTGTCGTTGATATGCTCCTCCTGGATTTCGACTTCCGCGGGTGGGTCGATCTAGGATCCGGCTTCTCCAAGGAGATCCACTCCAGATTCGACTTGGACCGGTAGGTCTTCTTCAGGCTCGGATTTCTCCACTATCTCCGCAACTGGTGCGGGCTCGGATTTCTCCACTATCTCCGAAACTCTGCCGCCTCGGCGGACAAAGGGGACCCAGAAAATTCTTCTACCTCTATCATCACCGCTAGGGTGGGTGGGACAGGTTCAGCAAAATCGATGTAAACATCGATCTCGCCAAAAGACATGATGGTGTAGGCGGTCATGGCCTCCCTAGCCGGAATCCAAGTCTCGTCGAGAACGATGAGAGGGACGTCGCTGGCGTAGAGGATGCGACCGACGGTGATAGTCTCGTCGATTCCGATTCTTGCAGATTCCGCTCAGAACGCAGAGTCGAAGCTCACCTGCCCCTACGGTGGGCGCCAACTATCGTCAGATTGAGGACAAGTACGCCATGAGGGGGTCCTCGAGGCATGTGGAAGAGAGGGCTGTGAGACGTACGGTGTTCCGGGACGGTGAGCACACAAGTTTACCTAGGTTCGAATCCGCCGGCTTTGGACGGATCCTACTCCTGCTAGCAATCTAGTACTACGGCAGATCCGGAATATGGGTTACAAGGGTTCGCCTGTGCGAGTTGAGATTGTAGACTATTGAGGGTCTAGAGTGTTGCCCTAAAGGCTCTCCCTAGGACGGCTTCTATAGATATCCGGCTTCTAGAGTGTTGCCCTAAACTTAGTGACGAGGGTTTAACTCATCAATGCCCATTGTTATGGACTTGGGTTTTGGAGAAGGAGGGAGTGCTGGAGACATCTATCGGCTAGCAAACAAGCACACAGGGGACGAAGGATTTACCCAGGTTCAGGCCTCGTAGAGGTCCCTACTCCTGCTTTTCTGCTCGTGGAATTATCAAAGGAGTCGAAAGTTACAATGGCGCGCAGATGCAATCTGGCGAGAGTTGTGGAAACTAGGGTTGCGTGTGTCCTCTTCGCCGCCCCCTCCTAGCCTTTATATAGATAGGCTAGGTCTCGGGTAGCAGGTCGAGTCGGTTACAAGTTAGGGTTTTTCCCTTCAAACTTTCTATCTTTAGCTTCTTCTTGTCTCTCAAGCAATCAAGAGTCCGCAGGTTACTCGAGTCCTTTCGTCTAGGCCTTGGCGACACCGTGGGACTGTACGTATTTAGAACGTATATACCAAGCTCGAGTACCTGTAGGGTATACCCATGTCAGTAGCCCCCGAGTATCCAGTGGAATCACAGATTTGACTGGGTACTTTTTGAAGTTTTCGAGAGCCTGAATGAGTACATTTTTCGACTGCTTTCACTTATGTCATAGGGATTTGTTGATATACGTGCCTGATGTAGCCGAAGTATTGGTATCAGTTAACCACCTTAGGGTGAAACAACGCAATCTACTCGAACTCGAGTCCCCAGACTCGAATCCGGAAAAGTGCTGGCGTAATTCGACTCAGGCCGCGGAGGTCTTACAGGAGTCGAATTCCAGTTATATGGGTGTGAGCACTTGACGCGTCCGTCAAGGCATGTTCATCGTGCCTGTAGGCACGGATATGTTTCTGGTAGTGCGCAGTTAAATGCGTTGCCAGGCCTTTATTTAGGTCTTTCCTTCACGCTGTAAGCGCGGTATCCAAATTTTATCATCGCGGAGATGATTCGGGCAACCCAGGAGACGTAATCTCTTTGTAGGGAAAATTATGAGGCGGTGTCGCCATGATCTGCGAGTGCTGATGTAATCAACGCACAGCTTTCGTGCAAATAATCATAGGGTGCGCGACCATCACTCCCTATGGGAGTAGCCGCCGAGTGCCTGGTTGAGTCGAAGACTCAGGCAGGGACTAAAGAAATTTTGCGACTGCTGTCATTTTTGTTTGCCGGAGTCGAAAACTTGGGTTGCGACTGCTGTCGTCTTTTGTTTGCTTGTTTCAGTCGAAATTGTTTCCAGTGCTCCCTATGGGAGTAACCCACGTCCATAGTCGAATCGTTTTTCGAGTGGTTGGGTTTTATTGTGATTGCCTGTATCCCTGCAATAAGAAAAGAAAATCATAGGGTGCGCGGCCAGCGCTCCCTATGGGAGCAGCCCCCAAGTGCTTGGTGGAGTCGAAGACTCTAGCAAGGACTAAAGTAGTCGTAGTTTTCCGCTGCGTAGCTGTTGATGAAGTCAGTGCTGATGCTTTCATGACCTCAGTTGCCCGCGTGAGCGGTTTCGACGGGATTTGATGAGCAGTGGGTCCCACTTTCTGACTTTGACTTGACTGGGCATGCATAATCTTATGATTAACTGTGCCTCCTCGATTTCCGCGCGTAATGGGAGCAGTGGAGGGACGGTTCGCGCTTCCTCTACTCCACATGTCGAGCGCGATGTGTGCCACGCGTCCAGTAGGGTATTTGTGAGCCATTGGATTGCATCTCCTAAGGGTTAAGTAGCGATGCTACGGCGGTAATTTTCCATCTGCGCCCTTTTCTTCCTCGCTGCCATCGCCATTGCTGCTGCTCCTCTGCTTTTCTCCTGCGCTCATCTCCTCCTCAGCTCTGGACCATCTCCGCTCGTTTCCAAGTTATTTCCTGCGTTCTCATCGTCGCCGCACAATGGGAAAGAAGAAAAGGGCGCTACCACTGAATTCGCCGCCACCGCTGCTGCGGCGAAGAAGAAGGGTGGCCCCGCTACTGTGGGCACCAGTGCCGCCGCCGGCGGAAAAAAGAAGGTCGCGGGCACCCGCGTGACCAATGGCGCGTGGCGCCCCTCTATCATCAAGGCGTCCGATCTCCGTCTTCTTCGCCAAGACGGAGTTATTTCTGCAGCAGTCGCCGACGCGCGTGTCCCCAGCAGTGAGACCATTCCTGTGCCTCCCGCTGGTTTTCGAGTGATGTTTCTTGCTTTCATCATTCGCGGCCTTTCTTTGCCTCTCCACCCCTTTCTAAGGGGTCTCCTCTGTTTCTATGGGCTCCAGCTCCATCAGCTTTCCCCAAACTCGATTCTTCACATCTCTTGTTTTATCACCCTTTGCGAGTGCTGGCTTGGAATCGAGCCGCACTTTGGCCTTTTCAAACGTTTATTCAAGCTAAAGCGTCAGTCCGTATCTGGCTCTTTAGTTTATGACGTAAGTGGTTGTGGAATCCATGTCGACCCATCCGCCACCTACTTCGACATCAAGCTCGCCAAGTCCGTCCAGGGATGGAGGGACAGATGGTTTTATGTTCGCGACCAAAATGCCAAGGACGAGCATTTTGGACTCGCGCCTTTTGATCCCGCGACTCCCTACAAGAATATGCGTTCTTGGAAGAACGTGATCATGCCCTTCGAACTCGCGGAGACAAACGTGCTATATCAACGCGTCTGCAACCTCGAGGGTCGCATAGGCGCAGAGGAGGGAGGCTGCGCCCTTGTCAGGACTTGGCTGCATCGTCGTGTCCAGCCTCTCCAAGCTAGAGTCCATCCCATGTTTAAATGGGGTGGTGCTGATGATGCCACTCGCGTGTCTGCCGATGGCATGTCCGCGAGTGAGGTAGATAAGAGGGTGCGACTGGTTATGAAGTACACCTTCAAGGATGTGCTTCCGAATGAGCCAGTCGTTCCTCCTTTTGATGCTTCGAATCCTCCTCCTGAGGTACAGTTGTGCTACGCAGTAGCTTATTTTCATGATTTCTTTTTCTGTTGCTTACTCGCTCCTTTTGCTCATCTTTGCTGTTTGTATGCAGGATTGGGCGGTGTCGCCTTGCATGCCTCCTCTCCCTGAGGGTATTATTCCTCGTGAAGATTTGGAAGAGGATGAGTCTGAGTCGACTGTCCCTTCTGATGTGGAAGAGGAAGCCCCCGAGTCTGGGAGCCCGGATACTTGCAAGCGTTCGCGCAGCGAGGATTCCGACGCGTCGACTCCTTCGACTCCAAAAGGCACGGCTGTTGGCGCGGAGTCGCCAATTCCAGCTGTTCCTGTGAGGGCTGTGGCACCGTCAACCCGCAAGAAGATGCGACTGCCCAAGGAATCTTCGTCGGAGTCGGCAGAGGCCACATTTGATCTTGACAAGTTTGACTGGTAAGTTCACGAGTTTATTCATTCTTTTCTGTTTTCGTCTTGCTGGCTTTGCCCTGGAGTTTGCTTTTTCTCAATGCGAATTTCGTCTTGCAGTCAGGAGGCATCGTCATATTCGGGCGACGTCGAGTTTTTTAAGGAATCGGGAGTCGCGACCTCAAGGGCCAAGGTAGAGGTCGAGCGCGCTCCTTCTCCTCTGGCGGCGGCCCACTCCGGGCATAATTCTTCGAGCTCTCCTCACGGAGGGGAGCATCGAATAGTTGCTCGGATGACAGCTCAGCAGACTTCTTCGGAGTCGTTAGAGGACCATGTGAGTATATTTTTTCCTTCTCTTGTAATTTTGCAATCAACGCCTTCTATTGTCTTCTCTGATTCCTTGTTTGGTGCAACAACTCCTTGTAAAAGAGGCTGCGCAAGTGGCGGAGCAGGTGATGGCAATGGGTCGTCAGCATGCGATGCTGGAGACGCGTCACCGTGTGGTCGAAAGTGAGTGCCTCCATGCTTGTACTTTTCATCTGCTCTCTGTTTTGGTATATTCGACTGATAGCCGATTATTGACTGCCACGTAGCTGAGCATAACGCTTTACTGCGCAATATCGCAACATTGGAGAAGACATTGGCTGCAGCTGTGAAGGGGCGCGATGAGGCAATCACGGCTCGTGATGATGCCCAGAAGCGCGAAGAGGATCTGCGCAGCTCCTTTGTGGCCAGGGAAAAGCTGTTTGAAGAGCAACTTCTCTCAGTCGCCAAGGCCCTATCAGGTACCTTTACTGGTGGATATTTTATTGTTGCTCTGTTCTGCTTCTAGATTTTTGCCGATGGCACTAGAGATTTGATCCATGTTTTTTGGTGTAGATGCTGGCGACTTGAGTTTTGACCCGCAGGCCCTTCGTCGTGATGACGTTCTAAGGGCATGGTGTCCGTGGTCGAAGACCAAAGCGCCGCCGTCCAGGATACATTATCCAAGGCCAAGGTCGCCCTTAGTCGCCTCCTGGAGGATTTGATGCCAAAGGCGGAGCAGGTCGATACTATGGGCGAGCTGGTGGAGTCACTCGCCGGGGGCGTGCCTTCTTCTTACAAGAACTCCCTCTAGGCGGCTGGTGCAACGATGTCACTCGCCATGGTGCAAGCCCACGGAGTCGAGATAGATCCCTCTGCGGTCGAAGACAATGCCTGTTGGCACGGATGGTCAGCAGGTAGTCTTTGCTCCCTTTGCGACTGCCTGTGCCAAATATGGCCATTCCTTGATTAATACCGTTGCCAAGTATTTAGAGGAGCTCCAGCGTGCTAAGAAGGCGGCAAAAGCTTCGGCCTCAGGGGCAGGCGGAAAGTCAGTGGCGTTTGATACTGCCACGGACTTGATGAAGCCCCCGAAGGCGTCGAAGTCGAAGAAGCCAGCTGCTCCATAGTTAGCTTTTGTAATAGATGATGAATTGTCCTTTTGGTCTAAGAACATGCCTGCTGGCGAGTGTGCCTGTGAATATTTATGCTTATCCTGAATGCACCTGTTCCCCTTGTCATTGTGTTAATTTAGTCGCCTTATTTGCTTCTGTCTTGACTTGTGGTAGGGCACATCGAGTGGTCCCGTAGGGGGAAACCAGGACTCACCATCTCTTGACGAGACAGTGGCACCGCCGTGCTCCAGGGTAGAGGAGCTGTCCTTGCTATCGCGACTTTGTGACCGTGTGAAGCAGCTGGAGCGTGAGTTGCCCCTGATCCGCGGTAACGCAGATGTGTGGAAGTCAAAGGCAGAAAAAGCCGACACCCGCGAGCAATATCTGCTTGGCGAGGTGACGTAGCTGGGCGACCAGTTTAAGTGTTAGTTTGCTCGTCCTCATTGTTTCCTTTGCAGTTAGTCGCAGAGGTACGTTGTACTCATGCTGTTGGTGCTGCTTCGTGTAGTTGTTAGCGCACGCCATCCGCAGGAGGAGAGGGATAGGATTGCCATCTGCCTTCATGGTCTCACCCAGGAGTAACTTCAAGAGAGTGGATACTTCTGGGTGGATCATTATCGTGCGACTGCATTGGCGACCCTGCAGGATCGCGCTTCGCGAGTACTGCTCTTCCTGAAGAAGTCGCAGTCATGTTTGAAGAATACCTACCGGGCGATGTTCCCGTTGGATGACACTCCATCAAGCCAATTGTCTCTCCTGGCCAAATTTCAAGATATGTCCGCGGTTCGCGAGTGCGTGAGGCAGCAGTTGGTGGCTGGTGCCAAGGCTGCCCTCTCGATGGTGTGATTGCACAGGCCTGACGTGGATGTCGCCGTCGTAGCTTCCGGTCTGCCAGCGCCGCCAGCCGGATCTGCTTGGAATATGGTGCCGCACTATCAAGTGGTGGACCGTCCAGCAGAAGAGGTTTTTGACTTCTTCGAGGAGCAAACTAATGTTCTTCTGTTGCAGCAGTAACCAGATTTGTATCCTGCACATAAGTGTATTTGTGTTGTAAAGTTCATATATATATTTGTATGTAATTTATTGTTGAACGCGTACAAATAGCTTTTGTAAGCGTAAGGTGTGTTGTAACTATGCGAGTCCTTTTCTTTAGCCTAGCCATCCCTTTTGTCAACCTGCCAGGTGCGTTGCAGCTGGGTTGAGTTTGCGTTAAGGGGTTCAATTGATGTGCCAGCTACTCAGGATGTCGCGTTTATTAGTTCGAAGAACAAATGTGTGTAGGGTGGCGTAGCGCCCGAGTACAATAGTAACAGAAGTGAAAAGAAAAAACACAGAGTTTTGGGGCACTTAGCTTTTATTTATTTGGAGAATAGTACGAGGTACAGTGTGTGGCTAAGTAGCCTTGGCTGGGTAGTCTTATTTGCGATGTAAAAGTAAAAACAGCTAGGGGTAGAAGCGTCGCAGTTGTGCGACGTTCCAAGGGTTGGAGTATGCGACTCCTGTTTCTAGGTCTTGAAGGCGATAGGCGCCACCTGGGATTACTTCTGGGATTCCCAGGGGGACTCGAGCTTGAGATGCCCCTGCTGCTTCAGTCGCAGGACCAGGTCACCTTCGACGAAGGATCTGGGGCGAAGCCTTCTACTGTGGTAGTTGCGCAGGTTCTGCTGGTAGATCGTAGATCTTTCTGCGGCGATTTATCTCGCCTCGTAGAGGAGGTCGACGGAGTCTTCGAGTGCAAGAGATGACTCTTGTTCGCTGTAAGCGACTATGCGCGGCGCCTTGTACCTTACTTCGGCGGGTAGTACCGCTTCTGCCCCGTGCGCCATAAAGAATGGCGTGTAGCCTGTGGCGCTGTTTGGAGTTGTACGTAGGCTCCAGAGTACGGATTGGAGCTCATCTGGCCAGCAACCCGCGGCTTGTTCGAGTGGTCGAAGGAGTCGCTTCTTGATGCCACTACAGACGAGCCCGTTTGCTTTTTCCACCTGACCGTTGGTTTGTGGATGCGCGACTGAGGCATAACTGATGTTGATCCCTAGGTTTTCGCAGAATTCTTGGAACTCCTTGGATGTGAAGTTCGTCCCGTTGTCAGTGATGATGCTGTGCGGCACGCCGAAGCGGAAGACGATGGACTCTAAGAACTTGACTGCGCTGTGTCCTAATTGCTTGGTTATTGGCATGGCCTCGATCCACTTGGTGAATTTGTCGACTGCGACCAAGAGGTAGACGTATCCTCCTTGCGAGGACCTTGGGAGTTTGCCAACCATGTCGAGACCCCACTGGGCGAAGGGCCAGGCCAATGGAATAGGACGTAGTTCTGCGCCTGGTGCGTGTGGCTTGTCGGCGAATCGTTGGCAAGCGTTGCATTTTTGGACTATGTCCTTGGCATCACGCATGGCCGTGGGCCAGTAAAATCCAGCTCGTAGAGCTTTGGCAACGAGGGCGCGACTGCCGGCATGGTGTCCGCAAGTCCCCTAATATATGTCGAGGAGGACTGCTCTTCCATCGGCCAGGGAGACGCATCGTTGTAACAGCCTGTGATGCTGCGTTTATACAGTTCGCCGTTGATAACGGCGAATGCCTTAGAGCGTCGCGCGATGTGTCGTGCGTCTGTCGGGTCGTCCGTAGGCGCTTGCTGAGGAGATATGTAATGTACGGCTGCGTCCAGGATTGTTCGATTATCATGACGCTCATTGGCCCTTCGAGTCCTATGTCTGGCTCCAAGTTTTCGAGTGCCATTGGCTCATTGGGTGGCGTAGCCCCCGAGTCTGTTGCTGCACTTGTTTTCTTCTCTGCGGCCTTTGGCTTGATGGAGCACTCGCAGATGCGCTCGAGAAATACCCCAGGTGGTATGGGGGCGCATGTAGAGCCTATGTTGGCGAGTGCGTCCGCCTCCTCATTGCTTTCGCAACCTACATGTCGCAACTCGCAACCATCAAAGTCTCCCTTGAGTGTATCGTAGAGGTCGCGGTATGCGATCATGTTGTCATTGAGTGCGTCGCACTCGTGCATTGTTTGGTTGACGACCATCTTGGAGTCGCCATATATGATGAGCCTCTTTGCGCCGCAGGCTTTTGCCATCCTCATCCCGTGCAACAGGGCCTCGTATTCAGCCTCGTTGTTTGAGGCTATGAACTGCATTCGCAGGATGTATTTCAGCTTGTCTCCTTGAGGTGATGTCAATATGACACCTGCTCCTTCTCCGTCTTTCTGCTTGGATCCATCGAAGTGCATTGTCCAGAGGTAGGACATATCTGGCTTGTCCGGGAGTTGGTTTTCCATCCAATGCACGAGAAAGTCAGGGAGAACTTGCGACTTGATTGCGTCACGCTTTTCGTATGTGATGTCTCGCGGAGACAGTTCGATTCCCCAAAGCGCGACTCGTCCCGTGGCGTCCGGGTTATTGAGGATATGTCCCAATGGGGCATCGCTGACTACCACGATTGGGTGTTCCTGGAAGCAATGGCGCAGCCGCCGGGTAGTCATGAAGACGCTATACGGCAGCTTCTGGTAGTGCGGGTACCGCTGTTTTGTTGGCGTGAGGACCTCGCTGAGGTAGTATACCGGGCGTTGTACGCCATGGACCTTGTTTTCCTCGGCCCGCTCGACGACAAGCATTGTACTAACCACTTGGTTGGTAGCGGAGATGTATAGCAGTAGTGGCTCCCTTTCTCGTGGAGTCACCAGTACTGGCGAGGTGGATAACAGGCGCTTGAGATCTTCAAATGCTTCTTGCGCTTCCTTGGTCCACTCGAATTTGTTAGCTTTGCGGAGGAGCTGATAGAAGGGCAGTGCCTTTTCCCCCATTCGACTGATAAATCGACTGAGGGCCGCGATTCGTCCGGCTAGTTGCTGGACGCTTCTTATGTTCTTTGGCTTCTCCATGGCCAGTATGGCCTTTATCTTTTTCGGGTTTGCCTCAATCCCTCTCGCGGAGATGAGATACCCGAGCAGCTGCCCAGAAGGTACGCCAAAGGCGCATTTGTCCGGATTGAGCTTAATCCGGTAACGATCGAGGTTGGCGAATGTTTCGCGCAAGTTGTCGATTAGAGAGGCTTCCTTCTTGGTTTTGATTACTATGTCGTCGACATAGACTTGGATGTTGCGACCCAATTGCTCCTTGAGGCAAGCCTGCATGCATTGCTGGTAGGTGGCTCCCGCGTTTTTTAGCCCGAAGGGCATTGTGTTGTAGCAGAACACACCGAAAGGCGTTGTAAACGCGGTCTTCTCCTGGTCTTCCTCCTTCATTTGAATTTGGTTATAGCCTGAGTAGGCATCGAGGAAGCAGAGGCGCTCGCATCCAGCGGTGGAGTCGATGATTTGATCGATCCGTGGTAGCGGGAAGTGATCTTTTGGGCAGTGCTTGTTTAAAGAAGTGAAGTCCACGCACATCCGTAGGATATCCGTGTCCTTTTTTGGCACCAGCACCGTATTGGCGAGCCAAGTGCTTTCCTTGATCTCGCGTATGAATTAGGCCTCGAGGAGTCTGTTGATCTCCATGCCAACTGCCTGCGCCCGTGGCTCAGACAGTCGCCTGATTGTTTGCTTGACTGGCCTTGCGTCGGGGTTTACGTTGAGTGCGTGCTCGGCGAATTCCCTGGGAACTCCTGGCATGTCCGCAGGACACCAGGCAAAAATTTCCCAGTGCTCACGAAGGAATTGGACGAGCGCGAGTTCCTATGCGGGACTCAAGTTGTTGGCGATGAGGGCCGTTTTGGCGTGATCTGTCGGATGGACCTGCACCTTCTTTGTGTGCACAGATGAGTCGAAGGAGAGATCAGGTGAGCTTGGCCTGCTCGGGGGAGGCAGGCTGTTGTCTGTCGTTTCCTTCAATCGCGCGAGCTCCTCCTGCATGCTGAAGGACTGGGAGATTCTATTGAATTCCCTGTCGCAACTGCCAGATCGCTCAAAGCTTCTGTTGATCATGATGACGCCGTTGGGACCTGGCATTTTCATCTGCAGGTAGGCGTAGTGGGGTACCTCCATGAACCTAGCGAACGCGATGCGTCCGAGGATGCAGTGGTATTGTGAGGGCCAGTCGACGACCTCAAAATCGATGCGCTCACGCCGGAAGTTCCTTGGCGTGCCGAATATGACGTCGAGGTTGATTTTTCCCAGGGGGTATACGCCTTTCCATGGGACGATGCCGTGGAACGTTGTGTCCGATGCCTCCAAGCAAGTTAGAGGGATCCTCATTGCTCGCAAGGTACTCACGAATATGAGGTTGATGCCGCTTCCGCCATCCATGAAGACATGACTCATGTCGAAGCCTCCAATTTGCGCCTCGAGTACGAGGGGGCAATGGCCTGGGCGAGGTACTTGAGGCGGGTGGTCTCATTTATCAAAGGTGATGCACGACTCACTGCCACTGAGGTACTCAGTGGTGGATGGTGGTGAGTGCGTGGCCAAGTTGACTTGGCGAGTGATGGATTTCTGCACCCTGTTGGAGGGGCGCCCTTTTTGGATCATCATGGTACCCATGGCCCGTGGGTACGGTTCTCCTCCATGGTGTTGGTCCGGTGCAGCTCCGTTCGGTGGTGGCCCCGGTGGAGGTGGCGGTGTGCCATGTGCCACGGCGCCTGGAGTGGCCCCGTAGCCTATTTCGACTGCGTTGCGGTTCATCCGAACCAATCCCTCGTGTAGTTTGAGGAACTCGCGGCAGTCCTTGAGGAGGTGGCTGGACTTTCTCTTGCCGTCATGCTTGTCGATGTAGAAGTGTACCATGCATGGTCCAGACAGTTTTTCCTTGATGGAGGTCGCGGGTGCCTCGTCGCGAGTGCGGCGTTGCCATACTTGCATTGTTTTCCCAGAGTCACGGTATCCACCGCTGCGGTATCCGCTGTTGCGGTTGTCGTCGCGTCTATCGGCGTAGCCAGCTGCGACCACGTTGACGTCGTCACGGTCGTCGTAGATGCGCATGCGGCGTTTTCCTCGGCGGTCGCGTCTGCGTTCGAGTTTTGCCTCCTTGTCAGAGTGAGCGCGGTTCTTCACCGAATCTTCTCCATCAGCCCACTGATTCGCGATCTCCATCAGGTGGTCGATGGTCTGGGGCTTTGAGTGGCCCAGCTCCTCCCTGAGCTCTAGACGACGGACGCCACCGTTGAATGCATCAATCGCGCGGTCTTCCGAGATGTTTTCCGCGGAGTTCTTGATGATGGACCACCTTCGTATGTATGAGCGTAGCGATTCGCCAGATCTTTGCTGGCAACATCTCAGTTCTTCAATTGATGCGGGCCGTTTGTACGTGCCTTTAAAGTTGCGCACGAAGCTGTAAACCAGCTCATCCCAACTGCGAATGGATCCGTGTGGGAGGCTATTGAGCCATGCTCGGGCGGCGCCCTGCAGCTGTAGCTGCAAGCATTGCATGGCAGTACTTTGACTTGTTGGAGATATGCCCAAGAGGCAATAATAAAGTGGTTATTATTATATCTTTATGTTTATGATAAATGTTTACATCCGATGCTATATTTGTATTATAAGGAAACACTAATACATGTGTGTTTTGTAAACATAAAAGAGTCCCTAGTAAGCCTCTTGTTGAACTAGCTTGTTGATTAATTGATGATCATGGTTTCCTGATCATGGACATTGGATGTGATTAATAACAAGGTTATATCATTAGGAGAATGATGTAATGGACACACACCCATAGTAAGCGTAGCATAAAGATCAAGTCATTAAGTTCGTATTGCTATAAGCTTTCAAATACATAGTAACCTAATCCTTCGACCATGAGGTTATGTTAATCACCATCATCGAATGGATACTTTGATGACATCAAACGCCGCTTCGTAACTGGTTGGTTATAAAAGTGTCATTGGGTATTCTGAAAGTATGTGTTGAAGCGCATGGACCAAGATTGGGATTTGTCCATCCATATGACGGATAGATATGCTCAGGGCCCTCTCGGCGGAATGTCATCTAGTTAGCTTGCAAGCATGTGACTGGGTCACAAGGGATGACATATCACGGAACGAGTAAAGAGTACTTATCGGTAACGAGGTAGAACTAGGTATGGAGATACCGACGATCAAACCTCGGATAAGTATAGTATCGCGAGACAAAGGGAATTGGTTTAGTATGTAAATGGTTCAATCGATCACGAAGTCATCGTTGAGTATGTGGGAGCCATTATGGATCTCCAGGTCCCGCTGATGGTTATTGATAGGAGATGTGTCTCTATCATGTCTACATATTCACGAATCGTAAAGTGACACACTTAAGGTTCGAAGTTGTTTTAAGTAGATATGGAATGTGCGTTGGAGACCGAATGTTGTTCGGAGTCTTAGAATGGATCCGGGACATCACGAGGAGATCCGGAATGGTCCGGAGAATAAGATTCATATATTTGGGATCATTTTCTAAGTTAGGAAATGTTCCGGAGTGTTTGTATGGAGATTCTAGAAGGTTTCGGAATGTTCTGGAAGGTTCTAGAGGATTTCTTGGACTTTCCTTGAAAACCAAGAAAGGGTCAAAGGAAACCTAGTAGGGCAAGACACGGATTCGTGGGGGAGTAGGACTCCTCCCCCTTCCCATCGCCGGCCATAGGAGGGGAGTCCTACTAGGACTCCCCCTCCCCAGGCGCGCCTCCCCCCCTTAAATAGATGGGCAGGGGCGCCCCCTCTTGCCCCTCTCCTATAACTCCCAATCTCTGCCGCCTCTCTCCTCCACCTTTCTTCTGCACAGGCATAGGCGAAGCCCTGCAGAATTCTCTACTCCACCACCACCACGCTGTCGTGCTGCTGGGATTCCGTGGTGAAGATCTACTACCTCTGCTGCTCACTGGAACGGGGAGAGGAAGGTCTGCTTTGACTCCGCACGTGTGACCGACTGCGGAAGCGTTGCCAAAACGCGGCGCCGGAAGGATCGTCAACTTGACCGACTGCGGGAGCGCTGCCGGAACGCGACGCCGGAAGGATCGTCCACACGATCTTGAGATCGGCAAGTGATCGACTACATCAACCACGAGATCTAATCTCGTTAACGCTTTCAGATCTATGAGGGTTAGTTCCTATCTATCTCGTTGCTCATGTCTAATAGATTAGATCTTGGCTTTTATCTAGATTAGATCTGGGTTTTGTTCGTTCTTGCGGTAGAAATTTTTTGTTTTCCATTCTACGAACCCATTAGTGGTATCAGAGCCGTATCTATGCGTAGATCTGTTGCACGATTAGAACACAATGTTTTTGTGGGCGTTGATGCTTTTGTTGTCGGTGTCTTAGCGTGTACTTTGCATCTTGCGGCATGGTGGGATGAAGCGGCTCAGGCTAACATTACATGTCATCGCACATGAGACTTGCTCCACGCTTGACGTGCAACTTGCTTTGCACAAGTGGCTTTGCGGGTGTCTGTCTCTCCCACCATAGTTAAGATTCTATTTACAATGAGCATCTGACAACACTTGTATCAACGTTGTGGTCCTTGTTCGTAGGTAAGATCGGTCTTATGCGAAAGCCCCAAACCACGTAAAACATGCAAAGAAAATTAGAGGCGTCTAACTTGTTTTTGCAGGGGTTTTGTGATGTGATATGGCCATTATGTGATTGTGACTATATTTGATGTATGCAATGATCCTTATTGTAATATGGCAACCGGCAGGAGCCTAATGGTTGTCTTTAAATTTTGTTTAAGACATGCGTGTCTATTCATCCATGTAATAGCTTTATTCCAAGTAGTTGTAATAGTTGCTGTTGGTGATGGACAACCATGAAGCGGCGCCACGGACCTTGACGCCACGCTGGTGATGGTGGAGTTCATGTCCATGCTTTGAAGATGGAGATCAAAGGCACAAGAAGAAAGGCCATATCATATCACATATTATGAATTGCCTGTGATGTTAATCCTTTATGCATCTTGTATTGCTTAGATCACGACGGTAGCATTATAAGATGATCCCTCTCACTAAATATCAAGTAATAAAGTGTTCGTCCTTAGTTGGCAACGTTGCTAAGACTCGTTGTTTCGAAGCATCTCGTGATGATCGGGTGTGATAGACTCTACGTGTGCATACAACGGGTGCAAGCCAAATTTGCACATGCGGAAACTAAGGTTAACCTTGACGAGCCTGACATGTACAGACATGGTCTCGGAACATGGAATACCGAAAGGTAAAGCATGAGTCATATGGATGATATGATGAACATGTTGATTGTTCGCCTTTAAAGCTACATCATCTCAAGTGATGATCGGACTTGGTGTAGTGGATTTGGTTCGTGTAATCACTAAAACAACTCGAGGGATGTTGTTTTGAGTGGGAGTTCGTTTGTAATTTGGATTAGTCGAACTCAATTTATCATAAACACAATCAAAGTGAATTTGCATAGTTTGTTGTAGTCATTGGCATCCGTTCACCACCTTACGCTTAGTTATAGTTGAGATAGTAGAACTATAGAAATTCTGGATATTTTCTTTACGAACTGGTATCGTATTGTTTTGAGTGTCAATCTAAAGTTTAAAAGTCCTGTTGCAAACTTTCAGCAAACTCCGTTTACTCTGTGAAGTTTAATAAATAGTATTAAATCAAGAGTAACAATTCCAGTGTTAGTATCTAATGTATCATGTTTGCCTCCATGATTCTTGATACTCAAAATATTGTTTTTAATATCAAGTTTATCTAAGAGCTGAAAGCAATATTTTAGAAACCATCATATGTGAAAGGTATTGCGATATCTAAAACTATGTGTTGGTTACAACATGATAGAGTATACGTCCTCATATTTGATGAGAATTTGTGAAGGTTGGAGACGCTAGTCGTCCTAATCCTCCAAAAGGTTTTGAAAAAGAAACATTATACTCGCAATTTACCTTTATAAGCTATAGCAGCTTGATCATGAAAGTTGTCATGATAAGGATGAATAGAAGATGTAAGTAAAATGTTTACTACACTTAAAGATTACTAAAGAATGGAATTTTGAAAGAATGCCAAACATTTGATGATGGTGATCCACCTCAAAGTGCAAGTCCAAAGGTATTAGTAGTTGACTATATACGCTTTCTACCACGTGTCATGTTGATAACACCACTAGTGATGTTGATAGATTCTTTTAAAAGAAAAGGAATTGCGGAAAGAGAATCTATAAAATATTTGGCAGAAAATAAAAGGTTGGAGATGTCCAACTTAGGCATATAGAAGATACATGTTATGGCTGCATTCCTTGGTTGTTAAACAATGTGGTTCTGCGGTATTGGATACCGAATTGGTTGGTATGAAGTGTCATACAGGACAACACAATTCATGAACTACAATGGCCTAAGTAACTAGCAAGAGAATGAGTGATGATGTTCATCGAAAACAAATAAAATATTATTGTGTTTTTCATTGATATCAAACCTAGCCTTCAAGATTTGTTTTAATAATTGTTATTTTGTTCCGGTATTACGAGAACAATGGTTGTTCAAATAATTACGGTATTCCATAAAGGATGGATGAACTTTTACAAGTCTGGTGGGAGAAATCACATCCATAAACACTATTGCTAAAATGTCGCAAGACAAATGATTGAAAGATCACTTATGAAGTGACATCGCTGTTTAAATTATATTTGAAAGAAAACATGAAGAAACTCCATGTTGATGGAATTTTGGAGTCTTTTGATTTTGATCAATTGACGCATGTGAGACTTTCCTCGAGATAATTGAAACTCCGTCCATGGGCCAGAGAGGAACGGATGACTAGCTTATTGGAAATTGAGCATGCTGATGTGCATAGTCCATTATGTGTAGCCATATGCGATGGATCTTTTTTACTTCATATGCTTTCTCCGAAAATTTGAGGGAATATAATTGTATATTTACTTAATAAGGAGGAAGTATGAAAACATTTGAAAGTTGTTCAAAGACTTTCAAGATGAAGTTGAAAATCCTTGTAACAAGAAAAGAAAGAGTTTATGATTCGATCATAAAGAAAGATGTATGAGTTACAAGTTTAGCAAAACACCTAAGATTTGAGGAATCGTTCCATGGATTTGCATTTCCCAAAACACCATAGGAGTATGGAGTGTTCAAGATATGTAATGAAACCTTGTTTGACATGGTAAGATCAAAGGTGTCATTTATAAAACTGCAGTTATATATTAAAGATTAAATCTTTAGTGACTACCGCTTTTACACTGAAAAGAGCTCCATCGTGATCCGTTGAAATGACACCATATAAGTCATGGTTTGGGATAAAACCCAGGTTGTCCTTTCTTAAATTTTAGGTATGCTAGGCATAAGTAAAATGTTTACAACCAAAGTCGGATAAGCATGTCTTTGTAGGTTATTCCAAAGAATTTGTTGGGAATTTCTCCATAACGCCGAGGACAAAAGAGTTTGTCGCTTGGAACGTCAAGTTTCTTGAGAAGGAATTTTACGTGAAAAGTTAAGTGGGAGGACAATAGAACTTTGATAAGGTTGTTGAACCTTAGCTATATGTGCTAGGTAGCGCAGTGTCGGAAAGTGTCCCGGTGGCGGCCACAATGCTCATGGCTCTCGTGATTACAAAAGGTGTGATCTCGGAGATTAGAATTCCTATAGAACCGTATGGGTCGGTAAGAATCAAATAGTAAGATTTGATAAGAAAGTCGTTATTGTATTGACAATGATGAACCGACTACATGCAGAGAAGCGATGATGGGCCCTGACTCCATAAAATGACTAGAAGTCATGGAATCCGTGATAGTATCCATACACGAGAAATCAAGTTACTGAACTTTGAAGACCCTCTGGAAAGGCGTGAAGCCTATCGGTCGTGTTTGGATCTATAAAGAAATAGACATGGATGTTTCAAATCTATGAAATAGTCGACATGTCGGAAAGAGTTTACGACAATGTTCAAGGAATTGACTATGATAACATTTGATCTTTCATAGCGATATTTAGTCTGGACGGATTAATGTAGCAACCACTACATATATTTTGGTATATGGTAGTTGAATAAACAAAACAAGTTCTTCTAATAGAATGGTTACCTAGGACGTGTAAATGACACGATCCAAAGGGTTTTGTTTATTCAAAGGATGCTAAATGAGTATGCAAAACTTCAATGGTTGAAGTAAGCATAGAGGAGTTAGAATCTTCACCATGATGAAACTATTAAAAGAGTTTAAATTCATCGGAGATGATGAAGATGCTTGCATTTGCAAGAAATTAAGTGGGAGCGTTGAGACATATTTCTAATACATTATGTAGAGGACATATTGTTGATTGGAAATGATGTATCTTGTATTGACACAGGTTAAGAATTTCATTTTGATGAAAGACTTAGGCATA
The DNA here is from genome assembly GCA_910589775.1 of Avena eriantha. NCBI lineage: Eukaryota > Viridiplantae > Streptophyta > Magnoliopsida > Poales > Poaceae > Avena > Avena eriantha. The sequence continues at coordinate 116,333,238 of OU342740.1, forward strand.
ACCCAAGAATTAGGCATCAATGACTATATGGATAGATTGAGGCGCTAATATGGTTTTGCCAAATGTACATAGATAAGACGTTGAATGAGTTCAATATGGAAACAACAAGAAAGGTTCTTGACGCACGGAAAGGACTGAATCAAGATTCGAGTGTGTTGACACGAGATTCAAGTGTTTTGACACTTGGTGAAATCACAAGAATATTTTGATCAATCATTCTTTGAGATGTACACATCCAGATATGTCCTATGCTCTAAATGTTATGAGCATATACCAGAATGATTCATAAGATGATCATTGGACAATAGTAAAGATATTCTTATGAGCTTTGGAAGAACTAAGAATATACCATGTATAAGTGACAAATAGTTAAAGGTAGTTCATTGTAAAGCGTTACATTGATACTAATTTTTGTCACAAGATACAAATTAAATTTATCTCAATTTAAACTATGGGTGGCACAATGTAATGGAAAGGAAGTTCCATAACGGATTTGGTTGAGTACCAAAGTTAAAACATTGTAACATATACTACAAAAGGCTAAGTATATGACTACTATTGTAGCAGTAAATGAGGGAATTTGCGTCAAGTAGTTTGTTATCAAACTAGGTGTGGTTCCTAGCGGGCTAATACTATGAAGATATATTGTGTGACAATAATATCAACATATTTTGAGCCGAAGGAACTAAAGGTCTCACCAAAGGACCAAATTTATACAATGCCATCTCATTGGAGAATGAGTAATGCGTAGAGACGCAAGGACATGCAAATACACACAGACCTAGAAGTGTCAGATCCGAAGATTATGTTTACCACTAGCAATAGTGTCTATACAACACCAGAAAGCCATAGGTGTTGAATGCACAAGTTTTTAACTAGATTATTGACTCTAGTGCAAGTGGGAGACTGTTGGAGATGTGCCCAAGAGGCAATAATAAAGTGGTTATTATTATATCTTTATGTTTATGATAAATGTTTACATCCCATGCTATAATTGTATTATAAGGAAACACTAATACATGTGTGTTTTGTAAACATAAAAGAGTCCCTAGTAAGCCTCTTGTTGAACTAGCTTGTTGATTAATTGATGATCATGGTTTCCTGATCATGGAAATTGGATGTGATTAATAACAAGGTTATATCATTAGGAGAATGATGTAATGGACACACACCCATAGTAAGCGTAGCATAAAGATCAAGTCATTAAGTTCATATTGCTATAAGCTTTCAAATACATAGTAACCTAATCCTTCGACCATGAGGTTATGTTAATCACCATCACCGGATGGATACTTTGATGAAATCAAATGCCGCTTCGTAACTGGGTGGTTATAAAAGTGTCATTGGGTATTCTGAAAGTATGTGTTGAAGCACATGGACCAAGATTGGGATTTGTCCATCCATATGACGGATAGATATGCTCAGGGCCCTCTCAGTGGAATGTCATCTAGTTAGCTTGCAAGCATGTGACTGGGTCACAAGGGATGACATATCACGGAACGAGTAAAGAGTACTTATCGGTAACGAGGTAGAACTAGGTATGGAGATACCGACGATCAAACCTCGGTTAAGTATAGTATCGCGAGACAAAGGGAATTGGTTTAGTATGTAAATGGTTCAATCGATCACGAAGTCATCGTTGAGTATGTGGGAGCCATTATGGATCTCCAGGTCCCGCTGATGGTTATTGATAGGAGATGTGTCTCTATCATGTCTACATATTCACGAACCGTAGGGTGACACACTTAAGGTTCGAAGTTGTTTTAAGTAGATATGGAATGTGCGTTGGAGACCGAATGTTGTTCAGAGTCTCGGAATGGATCCGGGACATCACGAGGAGATCCGGAATGGTCCGGAGAATAAGATTCATATATTGGGGATCATTTTCTAAGTTAGGAAATGTTCTGGAGTGTTTGTATGGAGATTCTAGAAGGTTTCGGAATGTTCTGGAAGGTTCTAGAGGATTTCTTGGAGTTTGCTTGAAAACCAAGAAAGGGTCAACGGAAACCTAGTGGGGCAAGACACGGATTCGTGGGGGAGGAGGACTCCTCCCCCCTTCCCATCGCCGACCATAGGAGGGGAGTCCTACTAGGACTCCCCCTCCCCAAGCGCGCCTCCCCCCCTTAAATAGAAGGGCAGGGGCGCCCCCTCTTGCCCCTCTCCTACAACTCCCAATCTCTGCCGCCTCTCTCCTCCACCTTTCTTCTGCACAGGCATAGGCGAAGCCCTGCAGAATTCTCTACTCCACCACCACCACCACGCCGTCGTGCTGCTGGGATTCTGTGGAGAAGATCTACTACCTCCACTGCTCGCTGGAACAGGGAGAGGAAGGTCTGCTTCGACTCCGCACGTGTGACCGACTGCGGAAGCGCTACCAAAACGCGGCGCCGGAAGGATCGTCAACTTGACCGACTGCGGGAGCGCTGCCGGAATGCGACGCCGGAAGGATCGTCCACACGATCTTGAGATCGGCAAGTGATCGACTACATCAACCACGAGATCTAATCTCGTTAACGCTTTCGGATCTATGAGGGTTAGTTCCTATCTATCTCGTTGCTCATGTCTAATAGATTAGATCTTGGCTTTTATCTATGTTAGATCTGGGTTTTGTTCGTTCTTGCAGTAGAATTTTTTTGTTTTCCATGCTACGAACCCATCACGACTGCCTCCGTGGAGCCTGACGGAGGAGATGTGATCCTCTAGCCAGATTTTAGGGTCTTGTAGACCGTCGAACTTCGGATTTTCTGACGGAAGTTTAAACCCCTTAGGCATTCGCTTCTACCTAATGGATCTACTGAAGCATCTGGCGCCGCAGAGTTCCCTGTCTTCCTCTTCCGAGTCAGTCGACCGAGCACATCGTGCTCTTGACTTGTCGATCTTGCGTTGTGTGAGGTTGTTGCGTGCATCGTACTCGCGATCGTGTCGCCGTGAACGACGGCGTCGACACAGGTTGTGACTGTCATCGCTAGATGAGGGTGAGGAGTCGCGTTTTTCTAGCGCTTTGCCCTTTTTGGGTCTGGTACCGGCTCCTTGTCGAGGGCAGCCTCGATTAGCTCCAAACCTGCGATCGTAGATCGGTGCATGGCGGTTCGGGGATCTCCAGCCGGTGGCTGGTTGTTGAGGAGGTACATGGTGGCTGCTGTCACCGCGGCCTGCGGCGTCCTGGGGACCATGTTGCCTCTCGTGTCGACTGTCATAGAGCCGAAGTCGAGGACTTTCGCGGCGTCTATGCGCTCTTGTTCGGTGAGGTGAGCCATTCGCGACTGCCTCTTCTTGGCGATGTACTCGTTGCCTCGTGAGGAGGATCCTCTGTAGGAGGAGAGCCCAGTGTGACGAAGGCTCGACTCGTCCGCCGCCTTTTTACGCGCCTCAAGTTGCGCGATTGCTTGTTTTTGGCGCGTGAACTCCTCTTTTAGGAGCCAGTGGTAGCCCATCAGTAGTTCCTGCGGGGACCCGAGGGGTAGAGGTGTACCTCGTAGGGCCTCGCGGCAGCGCTCCCACTCTTGCTCGTTGAGCTTGATTATGACGCGTTCGCCGGTTTGCTCATTGATTATACTGGGAGGTTCGACTGCTCCCCCGTTGGCGCTGTTACTGCAGTTGCCGCCGTTACCGCGATTGGCGGAGGTGTCGCTTGCGTTAATGACGGCGCACATGAAGTGATTGGGGAAGCTGCTGCTTCCACAACTTTCAGATTCAGAACTATAGGTCCATCTTCTATGGCCAGATCGCTCAGATCGGAGTCGCGACTGTTGTCGCTGATCGTGTTCCCGACTGCCACCGGAGCATTGAGCTCACTAAGGGTGCCGATTGATGGAGGGAACCATGATGCCGGGGCAATCGCCGGTGTCGTCGGTTGATCAGGCATGCGAAGCGTGCCCATCTGACCAACTTGGAAGCGGAAGTTCACAATCGCCAGGCTGATTCCGTCGCCCACGGATTCGAAGGCCGGGCGGGTGGACGGCGTGTGGACGGTGAAGTCGAAGGCACCGAAGAGCTGGCAAATCTCCGCTGTTGCGGAGTTGTAGATCGCAGTTGATGGGGCCGAAGAAGCCGCAACATCAGCACTCCCAGTTCCCACAGACGGCGCCAATTGACGAGGGTTTAACTCATAAATGCCCATTGTTATGGACTTGGGTTTTAGAGAAGGAGGGAGTGCTGGAGACATATATCGGCTAGCAAACAAGCACACAGGGGACAAAGGATTTACCCAGGTTCAGGCCTCGTAGAGGTCCCTACTCCTGCTTGTCTGCTCGTGGAATTATCAAAGGAGTCAAAAGTTACAATGGTGCGCAGATGCAATCTGGCGAGAGTTGTGGAAACTAGGGTTGCGTGTGTCCTCTTTGCTGCCCCCTCCTAGCCTTTATATAGATAGGCTAGGTCTCGGATAGCAGGTCGAGTCGGTTACAAGTTAGGGTTTTTCCCTTCAAACTTTCTATCTTTAGCTTCTTCTTGTCTCTCAAGCAATCGAGAGTCCGCAGGTTACTTGAGTCCTTTCGTCTGGGCCTTGGCGACACCGTGGGCCTGTACGGATTTAGACCGTATATACCAAGCTCGAGTACCTGTAGGGTATACCCATGTCAAGTAGTATCATGAAGATGATATATTTATATGAGGGTGTTCACTAGTCAAAATATGATCCTTAGGCCTTGTTTCTTAGCATTGATACACTGTTTGCTACTAGATCTGTTGCATGTTTGCTTTCTTCCATCGTTATTTCAGTTTACTTTAGTATTTTCCATGCCATCAAGCTATTTGCTATCACCGTTACCACTTATAATTATCCATACCACTTGTATTTCACTATCTCTTCGCCGAACTAGTGCACCTATACACCTGACAAGTGTATTTGGTGTGTTGGGGACACAAGAGACTTCTTGTATCTTGATTGCAGGGTTGCTTGAGAGGGAATACCTTTGACCACTTCGTCCCTGAGTTCGATAAACCTTGGGTAATCTAGTTAAAGGAAAACTTGCTGCTATTCTAGAAGCCTCTGCACTTGGAGGCCCAACAACTGTCTACAAGAATAGAAGTGCGTAGACATCAGTAGCTTTCTGACTTTGGGTATTCTGACTTACAGAAAGTATATTCCTATAACCAGGATTTGTTGAAGAATGTGTGTGATAAGCGGAGAGAGATCAAAGCTCTCCGAATTAAAAATGCTGAGCTTAAAGTTGCCAAGGATGAGGCCGAAGGTAAACATTCCGAGACTCAAACCTTGTCTTTCATGTTTTCATAGTCGATTTTTTTCTGAACTGTTGTTCTTTCTTGACTTACAGCGCTGGAAAAAAGTCCTGCGCCATGATTGAAGAGGCCGAGAACCTCAAAACTTTGGTGGTGGAGAACAAGGAACTTCGCCAAGAGCTGGATCAGCTCAAGGCGGATCATGAAAAGAGCATTGCACAAATCCTTGGGTCCTCCTCCATGGCCACTGACGAGCCTGATCGTAAGATTGCTGCTCAAAATCAGAAAATCTCGGACCTCAATAATGAGCTGTGCAGAGAGAGGGATCTTTCCGAGGCGCTCCGGGCTGAACTCCAGAGTCTTCGGGAAGAGAAGACCAAGATTGACGATGTCATTTTTGGTACGTTCCATCTGTCTGACATGTCTATTTTCTTCGACTTCTTTCAATGTCGGATTTTCTTTAACTGATTTGGTCTATAGGTCCTCTGAACTTGACGGACTCCACCTCCACTGAGCCCCGCACTGACCGGCTTACCCAAGTCGGTGACCTGCTTCATGACTTCCGCCAATCCCTTGAGGACAGTGGAGAAGCTCTCAAGATTCCGGACATGCATAGCATGTCGGATTTTTAGGTGCGAGACAAGGCAAAGGAGATGCCACAACTTGTCCAGGATTGGAACATGTCCTACGCACGGAACGTGGCGCAGAACGCTCTCACCATGGTCATGAGCCACCATGGAAACATGGAAATATGGCAAGTGACTAGAGGGTACTGCAAAGTAGATGAAGAAGGCCAGGAGCAGGACATCAAGGCCATTATGGATTCCTGCGCCGGATATGGGTGTCACGTGGCTAATTTGACCAGCTACGAGACTCCTTTATTCACCCGCGTGGACACTCCACCTCCGGCTCCAGAAGATTCAGCAAAAGTTTCTGACAATGAATGCACCACCTCTGATGTGGACATCTCGGAACGATATCAAGGCGAGGTATCCAGCGAGCCGGCAGCTCCTTCCTCTCCTGCATCATAGACTCCCGGAAACATTTGTGTTATTCTGAAAAACATGATGGTTCTGTAAATATGCAGTACTATAATTTTGCTAGTGCTAAGCTTTTGATCTATTCAGCACTTTTGGCTTTAAAATTTTTGCGTACCTGAAATGTTTAGATAAGCACTTGTTTTTTTATCTATACTTATCGTTTATCTGGCTTTCCGCCTCGTCCCTTTCGTGAGCCGGCTAAACCTTCTGCTCGGAAACTTTGCCGAGCAACGGAGCTCAATTGCTAAACCAGTTTAAACTCGGAAACAAAGCTGGCTTCCAGTACCAAGAATTCACTACTCGGAAAATACCCGCATCCAGCAATCAGACAAAGAACCGAAGTAAAGACTAGAAACTTTAGAGTTATACCCGAGGGTAGCAGTTTTAGAATCGGAAATCTAAACCAGAACAAACATGAGCATAAAGTACTTTCATGCATTCTGGGATTTTCGACTATGACATGATCATTCGGAAATAAGATGGTAAAAACTTCTCATAAAAACTTGAGGCAACCAAAACTTTTATTTCCCACAGAACAAGTACATATATATGATTACAAAGAAAGATAAACTAAGAATAAAAGGGACGTATCTAAGCAATATTCCATGGTCTGTCTAACTCATCCGTATTTGTACTGCCTCCAGCTATCTTTCTCTTCTTAATAGCAGGTCTTTCTTTGACTGGCCTCATGTCAGTTAAGTAGTACGAACATTGTGCAATACTCGACTAACTAAAAAGGGCCCTTCCCATACTGGGGAAAGTTTATGTTTTCTTTGTTGCGCAAGCCGGAGAACCAAATCAGCTTTATTGAAAGATCTGTTTCGGACTCTCTGGCTATGATACTTTCGTAACTTCTACTGATAGGCTATTGATCTCATTTCAGCAACGACACGAACTTCTTCGACTAAGTCTAGATCATTTTGTCGAGAAATCTCGGCATCCTCTTCAATATACGCGGCCACTCTAGGAGAAGTATGAATTAAATCACTAGGAAGAACTGCTTCTGCGCCATAGACCAAGAAGAAAGGTGTGTATCCTGTTGACCTGTTTGGAGTTGTTCGTAAACTCCATATTACAGAGGGTAATTCCTCTACCCAAGCCCCCACAGCACGTGGTAGTGGTGCTTCGAGTCTCGGTTTTAGGACTTGTAGGATTAAACCATTTTCTCTTTCGACTTGTCTGTTAGCCTACGGATGTGCGACTGACGCAATGTCAAGCCGAATATTTTGCTCGTTGCAGAATTCAACCAATTCTCCCATAGAAAATTTACTCCCGTTGTCCGTGATAATGCTATGTGGATAACCATACCGGATTATAACATCCTCGACAAATCTTTTGGCTGTTGCTCCATCACAACTAGTGATAGTTTTAGCCTCAATCCATTTGGTGAATTTATCCACCATCACTAAGAGGTGAGTAAATCCACTTGGAGCTCGTTTAAATGGTCCTACCATATCAAGCCCCCAGACCGCAATAGGCCATGTAATAGGTATTGTTCGCAGCTGATCAGCCGGAACATGAGCTTGTTTGGCGTACTTTTGGCAGCCTTTGCACGGCTTGACTAATCGTTTGGCAATTGCCTGAGCTGTAAGCCAGAAAAATCCGTGTCTGAAAGCTTTTGCCACTAAAGATTTGGTTGCAGCGTGGTGACCACACTCGCCTTCGTGGATTTCCCTTAAGATTTCCACTCCTTCTTCCGGAGATACGCAACGCTGAAAACCCCCAGAAACACTCCGTTTATAGAGCTCACCTTTAACAATAGTATAGGCTTTCGCTCGTCGGATAATCTGCCGGCTCATAACCTCGTCTTCGGGTTATTTGGCATCTACCAAATAATCAAGGTAGGGTTGAGTCCAGCAGGGAATTACAGCCAGAACTGCTATCAAAGGTGATTCGGATTTGGTTGGATATTCCTCATCTACTCCCTTTATTGAGGGAACTTTGAGGTGCTCTAAAAAACCGCCATCCGGGACCTATTTCCGCGCAGAGCCTATCCGAGATAGTGCATCTGCTTCCTCATTTTCTGCTCGAGGGATGTGTTGAACCTCAAACCCTTCGAACGATTTAGATAGATCATCCACGACAGCTTTATATGCTCCCGTGTGTTTATTTGCATTACAAATATCCGACACTTGTTGAGCAACAAGATCTGAATCTCCGTAACACATCAAACGTCGGATGCCAATATCCTTAGCAATCCAGATTCCATGCAACAATGCTTCATACTCGGCAATATTGTTTGTCGTTGTGAAGTGGATCTGCAACACGTATAGAAGTTTGTCTCCTTGGGGTGATTTGAGCACCGCGCCAGCCCCCGAGCCCCTCGAGCCTTAGACCCATCAAAGTAGAGGGTCCAATATTCCGACTCTGGGAGGGTCACATTTTCCTTCGTCTCTGTCCAATCAGCGACAAAGTCGGCAAGAATCTGGGATTTGATTGTTGTCCGGGGTTTACACTCAATATCAAAAGCTGAAAGCTCTATGCCCCATTTGGCGACGCGTCCTGTGGCGTCACTATTGTTGATTGTATATCTCATGGGAGCTGTGCTCACCACGGTAATTGGATGCTCCTGAAAATAGTGTTGTAACTTACAAGATGCTAGAAAAACACCGTAAGCCAACTTTTGATAGTGAGGATAGCGCTGTTTAGATTATGTCAGGACCTCACTAACAAAGTAAGTCGGACGCTGCACCAGGTGTTCCTGATTTTCCTCTGGTCTCTCCACCACCATGACGATACTAACGACCTTATTTGTCACAGGAAGATAGAGCAACATCGGTTCTTGAGGTTCTAGCACTGCAAGGATAGGAGCAGATGAGAGTACTTTCTCCAGGTGTTGTAGTGCAGCTTCGGCTTCGTCAGTCCAAACAAAATCCTTGGTCCCTTTTAGGAGTTTGTATAATGGTGCGGCTCTTTCTCCAAGCCGGCTTACAAATCGCCTGACCGCAGCTATGCAACCAGTTAATCTTTGTACGTCCTTCAGGCGAGTTGGGCTAGAAATATTGAGTATAGCCTTGATTTTGTCTCGGTTCACCTCTATGCCTCTTTGAGACACGATGAAACCTAACAATTTTCCGGCTAGTATTCCAAAGAAACATTTCTTCGGGTTAAGATGTTGTATTTGCGTAGATTGGCGAATGTTTCCTCTAAGTAGGAAATCAGCGTTTCCTTCTTTTTGGACATCACCGCAATATCATCCACATATGCATGTACGTCCTTCAGGCAACGCTGCATCGTGCGCTGGTAGGTAGCTCCTGCGTTCTTCAGCCCAAAGGGCATTGTAACGAAACAAAAGGTTCCGAATGGGGTTATGAATGAAGTTTTGACTTTGTCATATTCCTTCATCCGGATTTGGTGATAACCGGAATATGCGTCGAGAAAATAGAGGAGTTCCGAGCCTGCCGTAGAATCGATACCTTGATCAATTCTAGGCAGAGCAAACGGATCTTTTGGACAAGTCTTGTTCAAGGCAGTATAATCAACACACATCCTTAAATCAGTGGTGTCCTTTTTAGGGACCATTACAAGATTGGCCGACCACTCAGTGTGGATGACCTCTTCTATGAATCTGGCTAACTCGAGCCGTGCTAGTTCCTTAGCTATTGCCTTACGCTTTCCATCACCGAAACGTTGTAGGGACTGTTTGACGGGTTTAGCATTCGGGTTTACATTTAAAGAGTGCTCGGCAAGTTCCCTGGGTACTCCCGTCATGTTAGATGGCTGCCATGCGAAGATATCTTGATTTGCTTGGAGGAACTTGACGAGCCCGCTTTCCTATGCGCTATCTAGTCCTACGCCTATCTGGGTCACGTGGGAGGGGTCATCATCCTTCAATGGCGTCTTCTTCATCTCTTATGATGCCTTGAACTCCGGATTTGGCTTTGTCACCTCCTTCTTCGTTGCGGGCATCTCAGACGGATCTATGCTCTTCTTGATCTCCTGGTACTCCTGGGCGTGCAGCACGGCATTAGCAAAGGCGACATTTCCATCCTCACACTCTCGCGCTTTCTTCGGGTCTCCCCTGATAGTGATTACGCCGTTGGGACCTAGAATTTTCATCATATTGTAAATGTAACATGGACGAGCCATAAAAGCCCAGTAAGCCGGACGTCTGAATATAGCGTGGTACGCGCTCTTGAATGGGACTACTTCGAAACAAAGTTCCTCCATCCGATAGTTCTTTGGAGTTCCAAAGGTAACATCCAAACTGATTTCTCCCAGGGAATTAGCTTGTCTTACTAGGACAACCCCGTGAAAAATCACAGTGCTGTTATTCAGCTGGGTCTCTGAGATCTTCATCCGGCGTAGCGTTTCGACGTAGAGAATATTGATGCTGCTACCACCGTCCATGAGGGTCTTGGAGAAACCATAACCTTCAATAAGTGGATTGACGATTAAGGCGTATTTTCCTCGCCTGTGTAGCTTAGGTGGATGATCAACGCGGTCAAATGTGATTTCCACTTCCGACCAGTCCAAAAACTGGGGGACAGCCGAAACTGTTGCGTTGAGCTCATGTAGAGCTGCTTTCTTGACCTTTGGTGGTTGAGATCCGAGGAAGGTGACAAAAGTGTATTTCTTGGTCAGAAAAGTTTTCTTCCCTCCCGGCTTGGGATTTGAAGCATTAGCTTCCTCCATGTCTTTTTGTCTCTTTGTCTTTTTCAGGATTCTTCTTTCCCTTCTTCCGCTTAGCTTTGTAGACTGCAGTGTCATCTCTTTTGATGTCGTCATTGAAACGACATTCGGCGTTGGTGTGGGACGAGCCCCCATTGGCGTCTAGGTGATGCACACATGGGTTATTGGCAATGTCGGCCCAAGAGTAGGTTTTGCCTGGTTTTTGGTCTCCTCTACCTTGGACTCTTGAAGTTCCACTCCCATGCCCACGGCCTCCGCCGCGTCCTCCTCGTCCTCTAGACCCGAAAGTAGCAGTGACCACTGCCGTTTCCGCGTTGGGTTTCTATTCCGAGGTATTTTTGCGCTTCTGAGCTTGTTGCTTTGGTTGTTTTGCCGACTGAGGCACAGCTAGGGCATTGAGTAATCCCTCTGCATCGTCGTCGGCATCTGCATACTTGCTCGCTGTTTCTATCATCTCTCCCAAATCAGTGACTTTGTCACACTTAAAGCGATGGTGCAGTAGACCAATTGGGAGTCCTGCGATGAAAGCTTCAATCGCAGTTTGATCATTTACTCCTTCACAGGAGTTCTTGTTGTCGATCCATCGTCCGAGGTAATCCCGGCAAGTTTCTCCAGCCTTCTGGGTGCAACGCTGTAGGTCTCCGACCGTATAGGGCCTCGGATATGTGCCTTCAAAATTTCGAAAGAACGCACTTTGCATGTCATACCAGTTGTGGATGGTGTTCTCCGGAAGTTCATTGAGCCATGATCGTGCCATCTTCCGCAACATAAGTGGGAGATATCGGGCTGCGACCAGGCTGTTTCCGCCTTTGGCGATGTAGCAAGCTTGGAAAATATCCTGTAGCCAGGTATCTGGCCGAGCAATACCGTCGTAGGCTTGGATATGTCTTGAGATAGCAAATCCTTCCGGGAATCTTGTAGCTCTGATGCGTGGTCCAAAGCACTTTGGGCCCACGTAGATATCATCATTTTCATAGCGCCGCGCCTATATATTGGAGTTGATCCTGTGCCTTGTGTCGTTCAGGGATAGAGATCGTCCGCAATGTCGGCTGTGGCTGCGGTGCCTTGGAGCCGGACTTCGGCTTCTGCCACCACCTCCTCTGCCACGTCGTCCTCCTTCTCCCCCTTGAGAGTCGTTGTGAGGACTGCTTGGTGTAGAGGGTGGGGCCCCTGGATAGTTTCCGGCTGATCGCCGGCCTCCGTCCGGAGCGTCATTATTCCGGTTCCGAGGAGGGTATTCACTACGACGTGCCCCCTGCCGGCTTGTGCCGGCATGGTTTTCGTCGTTCCTTCGTCCGTCATTCCCACGATGGTGAGGATCAGCCAGACGGCTTGTATGTCTAGGAGGTGGCATTTTTTGACGATCCTCCTCCCGACATTTCTCTTTCTCTTCTCCCCTTCGATCGTTCGACTCTCGTCGGGGAGGATTCCTCAGATACAGTGCAGCAATGGCCTCTTTTTCGGCTGCTGGGATGACGTTGCTCTAGTCACGCGCAGTTCTATGATGCTATCCTGATGATCCGGTTCTCGAATAATTATCTTCCCGGCGTTCGGGGCGATGATGCTGCTCCGGAACACGATGGGGTCTTACGTCAGCCCATGCCGGATCTGTGCGACATTGGTTGGAATCCGAGACCAGTTTTTGACTTCTAGACATGGCGACCTTTTGCTGCTCTAGTCCCTTGTTGAGTAGTTTGATTCCCAACTAGATTTCCTCCGGTCCTGGATTAGCCGATAGAATTTCTCGGGCTGCCACGGTATTCTGTACTGGGGTTGGATATACCCAATCTCCTTTACTATCTTTCCGAGGCTTCCCCATCTCATCTCCGAAAAGAACGGCGTGGATCTACGGGAATTGGTTGTCATTGGTGTGACGCTTCCTGGTCTTCTGGTATTGCCTGGAGTTGTACTTCCCCGCAGATGCTATGTGTTTCTTTTCCTCCTCAATGTTTTTGGCTTCATTGAGGAGTACTTGACGACACGCTTCTAGGGCCTGCGCCCTCTCGTCCAGTTCTTCAGCAGTAAGTTCTGCACCTGTAGGAATAGGTGTGGGTAATGCAGCTTCGATGAGTTTACGCGTGCCTTGAGTGATCACGTGTCCATCCACCGATTCTTATTTTTTTGGCTCGTTTGGGATAAGTGCTCCATCTGAGTCTTCCTCATATTCCTCGGCAATCACCTCCTCTGTCAGAGGGTCTTTTTCTTCTTGTTCTTCTTCTTTGCCTTCTTGGCAGCACCGGTAGCAAAGACAGCTTTGGGTCCGTTTCCCGGAGTCAAGCTCTGATCGGTACTTTCGGACATCTAGACTTCGGGATTATCTCCGACTTCCATGTCATCCTGCGCTTTGGGAGAGTGTTCCTTGGATCCTTCATCCATGGCTTCTCCTTCTTCTACAGCTTTGGATTTGTACTCCTCTTCATATTCCGTGGAGAACTTTCGGAAATCTGCTGACGTCATCGATTCATCCGAGGATGCGGGTACGTCGGTGTTTGTTCCAATTGCCTCCAGCACAGAATCGGTGTTTTCTCCAGCATCGGCAGAGCCAGATGCGGATCCAACATATCCGACAAAGTGCGACGCATTCCTCCTGAGGTACCTGCGGCTCTCGCGGTCAGCTTCATCGAAACTTTTGATAGTCTCGAGAATTGCATCTACGCTTGCGCCTTGCAGTATCATACGTCGCAGTGTGTACCTTAGGAAAGGCTTGTTTGTCCTGGCGTCATCAGAGCCGGAATCATTGCCGTTGATATGCTCCTCCTGGATTTCGACTTCCGCGGGTGGGTCGATCTAGGATCCGGCTTCTCCAAGGAGATCCACTCCAGATTCGACTTGGACCGCTAGGTCTTCTTCAGGATCAGATTTCTCCACTATCTTCGCAACTGGTGCAGGATGGGTGGGATTAGGGTTTTCTGAGATCCGGAACTCTGCCGCCTCGGCGGACAAAGGGGACCCAGAAAATTCTTCTGCCTCTATCATCACCGCTAGGGTGGGTGGGACAGGTTCAGCAAAATCGATGTAAATATCGATCTCGCCAAAAGACATGATGGTGTAGGCGGTCACGGCCTCCCTAGCCGGAATCCAAGTCTCGTCGAGAACGATGAGAGGGACGTCGCTGGCGTAGAGGATGCGACCGACGGTGATAGTCTTGTCGATTCCGATTCTTGCAGATTCCGCTCAGAACGCAGAGTCGAAGCTCACCTGCCCCTATGGTGGGCGCCAACTGTCGTCAGATTGAGGACAAGTATGCCATGAGGGGGTCCTCGAGGCATGTGGAAGAGAGGGGTGTGAGATGTACGGTGTTCCGGGACGGTGAGCACACAAGTTTACCTAGGTTCGAATCCACCGGCTTTGGACGGATCCTACTCCTGCTAGCAATCTAGTACTACGGCAGATCCGGAATATGCGTTACAAGGGTTCGCCTGTGCGAGTTGAGATTGTAGACTATTGAGGGTCTAGAGTGTTGCCCTAAAGGCTCTCCCTAGGATGGCTTCTATAGATATCCGGCCTAGGGTTTACAGGAGAGATCTATCCAGCTACGACTAAGAGTCGGTTACAGAGTACATCTTGAACTACAAGTAACACTATGAGCCTAAGTCGGTAAGTCTTCTGGGCCTTCCCGTAGCCGGATGGGACTCCATCTTTTCTCCCTGACTGGGCTGTCGTGAAGCAAAGCTCTAACCCGAAGTGGGCCACCCTGGTCAGTGAGGAACTATGAGGATACCCGGAAAGTACATCCCCAACAGGGCCTCAAGGGAACTACTAGCAATTAAGGTGCTCCTTTTAATAGAGCACCAGAGCAAAGAATTAACAGTCCGTGAACACATGTGATCCTCACATCAAAGCCATTCCCTCCGGTTATCCCGATTTCTGTCACTTTGGGGCCTTTGGTTCCAGACAATAACGTGTGTATACACCTTGCAGGTAAGACCATAAACAATACTATCATAATGAATCAATAACATGTTCAGATCTGAAATCATGGCACTCAGGCCCTAGTGACAAGCATTAAGCATAACAAGTCGCAACAAAGTCAAAAAGCACTAATAGAAGATACTAGGCACCATGCCCTAACAATCCGATGCCATTACATGAACAATATCATCCAATCCCTACCATCCCCATACCCTACAGCGATGCATTACTCACAGATGGATGGGGGTAACATGGATGGTTGGCGGAGAAGCGATGGTGATGATGATGATCTCCTACAATTCCCCATCCCGGCAGGGTGCCAGAACGATGTTTGTGGTTCCCAATCACGAAATCTGGTTGTTGCGGTGGAGCGGAACTCTTTCTGAAAAAACGTTGAACCCCCCTTGGTTTTTAGGTCAGGATGCAACTTATAGGCGAAGAGGGAGGCCGAGGGGGTGCCTTGGGCGGTCAGACCACCCCTGGCGTGGCCAGGCCTGGCCCGGACGACCAGGTGGTGTGGCCGGGCCCCAGCCCCTCTCCGTCTCGTATTCTGGCTCCTGGTGCCCTCGGTGAAAAACTGACTTTGGCTTTTGTCCCGTCCAATTCCGAGAATATTCATTTTTTGACTTTCCTGGAACCAAAATTAGCAGAACACAGGCAGCTGGCACTATGGCTCTTCTTAATAGGTTAGTCCAAGAAATCATATGAAAAGTACTCCAAAGTGTGGACAAAACATAAGAAAGTAGATAAAACCAAGCATGGAACATCAAAAATTATGGATACGTTTGCAACGTATCAGTCACCGGTGAGCGAGTCACCTCTAGCCTCGTCCTCACCTTCGGTTCCTTCAACTGCGTCCTCGACAACGCATCCTGCTTCAATAGGGAAACCTTCCCAAGTGAAGACTCTGTCATGCACTTCAGCGAGCATCATTTCTATGTCGCCACCATCGCCGAGGATTTCTCTCACAAGGTCATCACCGTCTCCGGCGTGCCTCCAGGCTTTTCTGCCACCCTCATCCCCAGCAAAAACATTGAGGTCATGATGGCCGGCGCATGTGATGGAGGCCACCCACCTATGGAGTGTGA
The DNA here is from genome assembly GCA_910589775.1 of Avena eriantha. Lineage (NCBI taxonomy): Eukaryota > Viridiplantae > Streptophyta > Magnoliopsida > Poales > Poaceae > Avena > Avena eriantha. Next base: position 116,349,091 of record OU342740.1, read on the forward strand.
CGCGGGCGCCAAAGATGCCGCTCCATGCGAGCAAGGAGAGGACCCCATGGCCGAGTCCATCTAGAATCTCCGCATCCCCATCGCTCCCGATCTGGACCCGGCCGCTACAACAGCTGCATTGGAGGCCATGCGCCAGAACCTCCTGGAGGAAGCCAGCAAGGTCTCCGCCCGCCAGCGATGCCTGGGCGCAACCATGCGCGAGTACAACACCGCACATGGCTTCTCCCGCTTACCTGGTGCTAACCGGTAGGCACCGCCCCAGGGCCACAACTTTGGTTCGGAGCTAGACCGAGCTGCTGACTCGCATGTCACCGCAACTCAACTGGTGTACAGTACCCCGGCCAAGAACATGAGGGCCATGGAAGCTGCCATCGTAGAGCTTAGCTACCTGGAGGCTGACGAGCTGTGTCGCCAACAGGCACACGTCCAGCTCCTTGTCACTACAAGCAACATGCAATAGGTCGAGGCAGGCGGTAGCCTCGGAGGAAACAACAAGAGCCAGAAGCCTCACCATTTGGGTGATCCGGATGCAGGTGGGAGCAAGGCCTCCTCTCTGAATATTACAAGGTAGAAGAGCCATCCGCGTGGTGGATCATCTGGCCATGGGAAAACCCACGCGAAGCCACCAATAGGAACCACAATCCGGCTGACGAAGCCAGAAGAACCAACGCGCCACCCAAGTCCCGCCTTTCAGGATGGCTTGGCCTGCTTGAGCCGGAGGAGCCGTGGGATGCACGCGCATGCATCGACATGTTGGTCCAGTCATGCGTGCTAGAAGAGGAAAGTTCGGCTGGCCTGAGGTGTTTCAGACCACGCATCCAGAACGAACCGTTTCCAAAGGGATTTTCGCTCCCAAGGGACACACCAATGTACGACGGCACGGTCAAGCTGGAAGACTGGCTGGTGGATTACACCACCGTTGTGGGCATTGCAAACGGCAACCGCTAGGTGGCCATGCGCTACGTCCCGCTCATCCTCCTCAAATCAGCCAGGACATCGCTCAACAGCCTCTCCGACAATAGCATTAGTGCTTGGATTGATTTCGAGCAGGCATTCGTCTGCAACTTCACCGGCACCTACAAGCACCTGGGCCGCCCCAGCGAGCTCTCCCGGTGCGTTCAAGGGAAGGACGAGACCAACCGCTCCTACATCACCGGGTGGACAAGCATGGACAACTCTTGCGAGGGGGTGCACGAGCACCAAGCAATCGACTTCTTCATCAACGACTGTAGGGATGACACCATGCTCAAGCATAAGATCCGATGGGTGGAGCCAGATACCATGGCCAAGATCATGGACATCGCGGACAAGTACGGCACCACGGACGCGATGATGAAAAGGTCCATCCGGCTGGATGACAAGGGGCAAATCATTGTGGAGGTCTCCGCAGGCCAGTGCCAGCCGAAAGGGAACAACCACAACTCTAGACGGCATGACAACCACCACGACAAGAGGAAAGACGACCAGCCGGATAACCAATATGGTTCCAGGCGGGTGGCAACTGCCCAAGAGGACTCGACCATAGGCGGTAGCTAAAGACAGAAGCTCGACGACCGGCCACCTCGGCCCAACTACACCATCGAATCGATGCTTGATGGCCCATGCAAGTTCCATAGCGGCAGCAACAAGATGGCTATACATACAATGTGCCAGTGCACCTAGAAAAAGAAGATGGCCGAGGTTTGTGGTTTACCTGAGTACCAGGTCGTCACCGTCGGGTGGTTGAGAGACCAGAAGAAGGAAAGGATCAACCGGTTCAATGCCTGATGTACAACCTGAGTGAGGTACTCTCGCTATCAAAGCAGAACTACCCTCATTATACAAAGCTTGTGTATGGCATGTACATGGTCGCCAAGAAGTTGAAGCAGTACTTCCAAGAGCACTCCATCCGGGTAGTGGTGTTAGCCCCCCTGTCAGTGATCATCGGCAACAAGGACGCCATGGCCGGGTGGTGAAACGGGCAATAGAGGTTGCCGCGCACTGCATCTGGTACGAGCCAAGAACAACGATCAAGTCTCAGGCCCTTGCAGACTTCCTCGTCATTCGGGTAGAGACACAATACCTGCCTCCATGTCCCGACTCCATGCATTGGAAGCTACACATCGAAGGCTCCAAGATGTACGGGGGACTCGGAGCCAGGGTCATCATCACCTCTCCAAAGGGTGACATGCTGGAGTACTGCTGCAAATCCACTTTCGTGCATCCAACAACGTCGCTGAATATGAAGCACTCGTCCACGGACTCAAGATGGCAAAAGAGATCGGCATCAGGCGCATCCTCTACTTCGGTGACTCGGATCTGGTGGTGCAACAAGTATCAGGCGATTGGGACGCCAAGGACACAAATATGGCACTATATGGTTTCTTCGTACATCAACTATGTGCCTGCTTTGAAGGATGCGAATTCCACCACATGCCTCGAGTAAACAATGAAGTCGCGGATGCACTCGCCCGCGTAGGGTCAACAAGAGTAGCAATTCCGCCTAGAGTTGCCCTCGAGCACTTGCGCAAGCCCTCCATCACGCCATCTCCGGAACACGACTCCATCATGCTCGATGCTGACCCGGGCACTGTCGTCTCCAAGCAACCTGATGCCACACCGCACCCGGGGACTATCGCGTTGCACCCAGGTGCTGCCATGCCACACCCGGGGACTGCCGCGCCACACCCGGGGGCTGCCATGCCACACCCGGGGACTACCACACCGCACCCAGGGTCTGCCGCCTCCATCCCGGGGACTGCCGGGCCAAAGGTCGTGACACCCCCAGCCGGTTCCAACACCTCGGGGACTGGCGGCTCTGGCCTCCCACTCCGTAGACCACCTGATGAGCCTGAGCCGACCGGGAGCGAGGAAGTCAAACTGATCATGCAAACCGTCTACGCCATCCGGGAAACACCTCCATGGGGCAAGCCATTCATGAACTTTCTAGTCAGAGGGGAACTACCGGATTAAGAGGTTGAGGCAAGGAAAGTGAAGCGAAGGGCAAGCACAGCGTGTGAGGAATATACCACTGCTATGTAAGCCAAGAGGACATTCACCAAGGCGAATGCGGTCACCACGCATCATCGAGAGCAATAGTGGAAAAGGCATTCCGCCATGGGTTCTACTGGCCCACGGCACTGGAGGACGCCAAGAGGCGGGTAAAGGCATGCAATGGGTGCCTGCGATTTCCCCAGCAGAAACACACTCCGTCATCAGCGCTCAAGATAATACCAATCACCTAGCCATTTGCCGTCTAGGGCATGGACATGGTAGGGCCCTTCAAGATAGCGCGATTGGGCATGACACACTTGCTGGTAGCAGTGCACAAGGTCACCAAGTGGATCGAGGCAAAGCCAATCAAGAAACTAGATGGACTGATAGTGGTCAAGTTCATCACCGACATCATCACATGTTTTGGCTACCCAAACAACATCATCATAGACAAGGACATGAATTTCGCCAAAGCGGCTTTCGCGTGTTCCTCTAGTCACAAGGGCATCTGCCTGAACCTGGGCTCCGTCGCGCACCCCCGATCGAATGGGCAGTGCGAGCGATCAAATGGTCAGGTCCTAGCCGGAGTCAAGCCAAGGCTAACCGATCCGCTGATGAGGACTCCCGGATGCTGGATAGAGGAGCTGCCAACTATGCTGTGGAGCCTGCACACAATTCCCAACCACTCCACCGGCTACACACCATTCTTCCTTATCTATGGAGCAGAAGAAGTCCTGCCAACCGACATCGAGTTCGATGCACCGCGCAAACTGCTGTATTCGGAGAAATAGGCCAATGAAGCAGGAGAAGATAGCATTGATCTCCTTGAAGAGAAGCGATATCTGGACCTATCTAGGTCCGCCATCTACCAGCAGAACCTGTGATGCTACCATGCTAGCCGTATCTGCAACATCTCGTTCCGAGAGGGCGATGTGGTCTTGCGGCTGGTACAAGACACCAAGGGCATGCACAAGCTAGCTCCACCTTGGGAAGGGTCATTCATCATCACTCGGGCATTGCATAACAACTCATATTACCGATTGATGCTCGCTAGCTGCGAAGAGCAAGATGGACCGCTCCATCGAAGAAACTGAATGCCCATGGAATGTGAACCTGCTTAGCCCATTCTACACCTGAGTAAAGGGAAAATGAAGCTTACCTTTATGTAATGAACAAGTTGAGGATCCTCAACATAGTCTCGGGGACTCTGTAATAATTTGGCATTTTCTGCTGCATCACTTGAAGTTGTCCGGCTGCATTGTTTTTAACCCCGGACCCGGCAGTCTCTCTCGGGGACTCGCCGGATGGCCCAGACAGCCGCAAATTCTAAAATACAAAGTATTATACGTGGCTCCAAGAGATCCCTCTTTGATTTCGGCTGCCGACTGCAAGCCAGCTAACAGACACGGCAAGAGCAGAAAACTGGAAGCCCGTACAGGAAAAGTCCCAAGGAAAATAAGACGTCTAGACGTTTCGGTTACGCTTGCTCGCTCGAAGCTGATAGCCAAAATACGAAGTATTGCGTAGTTTTTCTAACCAAGCAAACCCTTGTTTCTGGCTAACATCTGACAAGGGCACGTCTTGAATGACCAATGCTCGCTAAGAAAAGGACTAAGCTATTAGTTTTGCACGAAATGGCAAAATTTGCAACCAAACGAGCAGCTAAAGGCTATGTTTATCCTACACATGTCTAACATGCAAACCATTCTTTGTCTTTTTCATCCTTGCATGAACCAAAGTGTCAGAGCTGGAGGCTAGCCGCCAGACGGCAAAGGAGCACAAAGGAGCTTTTACCGGGCTGGAGTCTCTAGCCGGCCTGAACCTCGTGGACTACACCCTATGGGTGCACTTACGCGCCCCCACACAGGAAACCTGCAACAAGAAACAACATAAAGGATCTTCGGCCTGGCTGTACTCTCCAGCTGGCCTGAACCTCGGGGACTACACCCTGTGGGTGCGCTCGCGCGCCCTCACACAAAAGAAAGCATATAACAAGAGCAACGCAAGGCAAAGTGCATGCAACGGGAGCACAAGATAACACGACAACAGGAGACACAACTCCTGACAGAATTCATAGTAGAGAAAAAGTTAATTATTCACCAAAGAGCAAAATTGGTACCACAAGCAAACAAGTTTCCAACCAGATACAAATACTCCCAGCATTCTAGGGATCACTCTCGAGGGTCATTGGAAGGGCCAGAGGCATTGGCAGGAGCATGGCTGCTGGAGGCAATGTCGACGGAAGTAGGGCCTATCGCACCCGGGGCATCGGCGTAAGATGAAGCTGCCAGAGGACTATAGTGATACCCCTCTAAGCCATATAGATTGCCGAAGTCCCGGTCTAGCTGGACAAAGCTTCCAATCTTGACACGGTAGGAGTGGATGTCAGGAACTTCAGCGTGAAGCTGGTCATAGTTGGTCCCATGACGAAACCCTCTGGAGAGACTCCATAGGTCCACGTCGGGGTACCAAGATTTCAGCAGCGCCAAGATCATCTTAGCACCGCCATGAGCAGCCCAGTGTTGTGCCACGTCCATGAGCTCTGAGGCATTGGAGAGCTTCCAGGCCAAGGCGTCCATTGTAGCCGGGTGGTTGGTGTTGGGCCATACATAGTCATAGACCTCGAGGGTAGCACCGTGCAGCCGGTTGGCATCGTCGCTGATGATCGTCACCAACTCCATTGGATGCAGCTCGCGTCCAACATCTGCCTCGGGGACACGCGCCAAGGCTTGGTCAGTCGCCTCAGGATACTGAGTTATACCTAGCAAAAAGTAACTATGACGCTCCAGCTACAACAGGATGATGAACAAGGTCACCAAGTGAATCACTTATTGATGACCATCTCGGCTATATGGCACAGCTCCCCTAGAGCTGCCATCTCGCGGTCTTGGGCGGTCTTCAGCTCCTCCGCCTAGTGGGCTCGAATCTTCTCGAGGATTTTCAATGCCTCAGCCCGGATGGCGTTGGTCTTCTTCGCCTGGCCGGCCTTGACCTCCGTCTGCTGTTGATGCTGCAGTAGCTGGCTGATCTGGGACTGGCGAGCCTGGTTTTGAATCCTCCAGTCAGGCGACCTCCATCTTTAGCCTCTCCACCTCCTGGTCCCTGTCTGCTAACAGAGTTGCAGGGTGTACCCAATGGTCAACAAGAAACACGAAAACTCGTGCAGACGACAAGACAAAGCAGAGCAAGCAATCTTATGCCCTAGGTCATGCGAGGTCTTGGTGGCTTCAGCAAAAGCTTTCTACAAAGAGGACAGAATGAAAAAGAGAACGACATCAAAGAGTGGCAAGAAGAATGGTGGAGAAGATGTTTACCTCTAGGGACTGATACATTGCAAATGTATCTATAATTTTTTATGTTCCAGCTTGGATTTATCCACTTTCTTGTGTTTTGTCCACACTTTGGAGTACTTTTCAAATGATTTCTTGGACTAACCTATTAACAAGAGCCACAGTGCCAGCTGCCTGTTTTTTGCTGTTTTTGGTTCCAGGAAAGTCAGAAAATGAATATTCTCAGAATTGGACAGGACAAAAGCCAAAGTGCCTATTTTTCGGGAAGTTGTTAGATGCCAGAATACGAGACGGAGATGGGCTGGGGGCCGGACACACCACCTGGCCGTGCGGCCAGGCCTGGCCCGTGCCAGGGGTGGTCTGGCCGACCCCAGCACCCCCTCGGCCTCTCCTTCCGCCTATAAGATGCCCTCGGGACGAAAACCCTAAGTACCTGATCAAAAATCCACGAAAGAGTCTGTAGCCACCGTCATCTCCATCCCTAGATCGGGAGGGATCTGAAGCTCTTCTCGGCACCCTGCCAGAGAGGGGAATTCACCCTGGAGGCCTTCTTCGTCATCATGCAAGCCTCCGGTGTGATGCGTGAGTAGTTCATCCTTGGACTACGGATCCATGTAGTAGCTAGATGGCTGGTTCTCCTCCTTTGTGATTTCATGTCTAGATCTTGTGAGCTCCGTTCATGATCAAGATCATCTATTTGTAATTCTGCATGTTGAGTTTGCGGGGATCCGATGGATATTGAGATGCTATTTCAGATTGATTATTGATTCTATCATGTCTTTGTTATTTGTGATCTTGCATGCTTTCTATTGTTAGTAGCTATCTTTGCCAAGTAGATGGTAGCAACTCCAAGAGTTAGTATTTATGCTCGATAGTGGGTTCATGCCTCTGGTAATATGGGGAAGTGACAGAAATCTCTAAGGTACTAGATGTGCTGTTGCTACTAGGGAGAAAACAACAATCCTTTGTTCATAGAACAATCGTATTGTTTACATTACACGCAATTCGTAAAGCAATAATCTATTGCTTGCAACTTAATACTGGAGGGGGTTCGGATGATAACCTAAAGGTGGATTATTAGTCATAGATACAGTTGGATGGCGGTCTATGTATAATGTTGTAATTCCCAATCAAGTTCCAATGGAGTCAAGATGATTAGTATATGCATGTATTGCTTTCTCGATGTTTGTCAAGTGCCCCGCTGTAATTTGTTCACCCAGCATGTTATCTATCTTAAGGAGAGCCACATCTAGTGAACTATGGATCCCGGTCCTTTCTTTTACATACAATCTACAAACTGTTTACTGCTTTGTGTTTACCTTCTACAAACGATTACTTCCTTCCATTCGATACATTTAATCCTTTGTTTTCAGCAAAACTGGTGAGATTAACAACCTCATCGCAAGTTGGGGACAGAGTTATGTGGTTGTGTTGTGCAGGTCTCCACGTTGCTGCTGGCACCGGGAGTGCGCCCTGCCAACGTTCAGCTAGCTACACCTTTGAGGTGTTTCCTTGCTCCTAATGGATTGATAACCTTGGTTTCGTACTGAGGGAAAACTTGCTGCTGTGCTCATCATACCTTCCTCTTGGGGTTTCCCAACGAGCTCGATATAATTTGGGCCATGAAGCATATTTTCTAGCGTCGTTGCCGGGGAGTCAAGGACATCTTCACATGGGGAGACCCTCATAACCAATCTCTTTACTTTGTTATTTTTGTTTTGCTTAGTTTACTTTTGTTTTGTTTGCTTGTTTCTTTATCAAAAACACAAAAAATTAGTTCTACAAGTTTGCTTTCTTTATCAAAAACACACAAAAAATTAAGTCTCATTTAGTTGTTGCCTCTTCCTTAGCTCACCATGTTGATCCCTAAATTCACCCTGAAAGAACTTTCAATTGGTAGTGGTTCTATAATTGGGAAAGTTAATATTGAAGAATTCTTTAATCATGTTAGTAAGCATGAAGATACTGAGGATAGATCCATTGCAGAACTTGCTCCAAACTATGAGATTGTTGCAGCTTCTTTAATTCACATGTTAGAAGCTAGGTTTGTTAACCTCAACCCCTTAATGCAAGTAATGTTTCTTAAGCTTAAAGAAATTGAGGACCCTGAAAAGAGGGATTTTATTCTAGAAACTTTGTTTAAGGAGTTCTATGATGTTGCCAAGGAAGCTAGAAAAGTCTTTGAACGTTTCAATATGCTAGGCTCATTTGTAGATGTTGTTGGTACATGAGAAAATATGAACAAAACCGAACCTAATGGGGAGGAACCTAAGATACCAATACCATTTTAAACTAGTAGCAATACATGAAGCCATAGAAAAGAGTCTTGATTGGATTGTTCCTAAAACCCCTTTGGATGAAAATAGTGAACCTAAGAGCATTGAGAGAGGATCCTCTAGAACTTATTTGGATGATATACCTTGCCTTGTTGAAGAATTTTCTGGTATTAATCTTAGTGCTTCTTCATTTGAGAACACTTGATTTTCTCTTGCTTCTTATGCCTAACTTAAAGGCGTTAAAGAAAAGTACTTATTGGGAGATAACCCAAAAGTTTTAGATGAGTCTTGGAAGTTATTAATTCAGTAATAACCGCTCCTTATCCTTTTTATTTGCCTTTTGTGCAAAGAGTAATCTCTAATGGGAGAGAAGTAATGATTGGGAAAGTTGCTGTCCCGAAACAGATTTCTGTGCTTCACCGTAAAAATTCATGTAAAATCTCTGTATGTATTTTTGAGTCATGAATATTTGTGCTTCTGCCCCCGGTTGTTATATCACTTTCGTTAGTGCAACACTTTTTGATTTGAGCAACAGAAGGTCTTTGAAAAAATTCGTCTTTACCTACTGGTCTGCTTTGACAGATTTCTGCCATTTTCTGCATTTGCTTCTTGTTGGTTCCTTTTTGAGTTCTTTTGGGGAATTGAGCTTTTTTAGGGAAGTGATTAAGTAGCTAGTGTTATAATGGAAGTTTATTTGGTGTTATAACTGAACCTTAAGACCTATTATCTTGAGTGCACTAATGTTGCTAATAAAGATTGTGTGAAGTTTTGTATGAAGGAAAAATTTCAGGTGTATGGAAGGAATGAGTAATGAGATGAAGGATGGACTAAAGCTCAATCTTGGGGATGCCACGCGTGTAACCCCAAGAAATATTCAAGAAGTACAAGCATCAAAGCTTGGGGATGCCCAAGGCATCCCCTTCTTCATCAATAAAAATCCCAGGTTTCTTCCAAACGCTTCATTTTTATTGTTTCATACACAGTTGTGTTGTTCTTGGAGCGTCTTCTTTTTCGTTTTCATTTCGGTTTTCATTTTCTTTGATTTTCTTAGTTTTCTGAATAAATTGGTAGGACCCCCTCTTTCATATATTGGTTTGCAAATAGCTTGGTTTGCTTTGAAAAAGAGTAGGAAAGTTCATGCTTATGTGGTAAAAAGAGCTCGTTTTTGACTGTGGCCTATGCTCTCTCATTCCATGCTTGATATTTTTTTGGCTTTATGCTTCGTATTCTTTGCTGTAGCATGACTTGTTATAAACAATTGAGATTGCTTAATGTGCCTTGGATGAATCATGCGTTGTTTTAGCATATTAAAGCATAGTATAGTGGTATTCTCCTTTGATGTTTTATTTGGGTTGACTTGGCGCATGCTCACACCATGTTATGACTATCTCAAGTCACCATAGCCTTTATGATCCTTTAGTTTTCAACTTGTAGTATCACTTTATGCTTTGATCAATGATGTTTTGTCGCTCTGCATGATTATGGCCATTATTGCTCTCTTAGTTTGTCGCTCCTAGTCTTTTGCTAGCCTCCACAACCAAGTATGCGTTCCACTCATGCATCCAACTCCCTAAACCAAGTTATTACAAAGATTCCACCATACCTACCTACTAGGTTATTCTATTCCAAGTATATTCATGCTTTTGTTTACCTTCCAAATTAAACTTGTTACGATAAAACTAGTGATTAAAGCTCTCACGAACTTGATGGCACACTTTACTTTTTTGCATCTAATAAACTTGAACCATTGGGTCCTTCTTTGTTGCGTATATGCTTGCGCTTTATAAGTTGAAATTAGCAGAACCATGTATCATGGGGAACGCTTTCAACATTGCACCTGTACTTTGTACCCCGTCGATATCATGTTCTTTTGCTTGTAGATCCCGGCGGTGTGAAATAAAAGTGGAACTTGTAAGATCATGGAGTTTGTATGTGTGTTAGAGAAACGCCTAGGCTGGTAGCCTAAGCCATGCCTAATCATGGTAGAAACTTGCAGCATCACCATAATGAGCACTCTATGAAGCATCCTCAATAAAAACCTATGCAAATAGCAAATAAAAAGATCGTTGAGATGCTCATTGTCTGCTTGCCTTGTCATTTTGATTATGGGATAGCTCCTCTATCATGTGCAACGGGTACCCTGTTGGCGGTTCTTTATGATACACATGTACTTACAATGACAAGAGCTTACTCGTGACTAAAGTTGAGTAGCATGAGGTTCGGTCTTCGTAAGTAAGGGGCATGAGATTTCGGTTTATAACTTGTCAAGCATATCATCTTAGTTGTGTCACTTTAACCTTAATCATCTTTAACGTGCTTATGATAGGGGTAATCAAAGCTGAAAACTATAAGTACCATAATTTTTGGAAGCTCTTTATGAGACTTGAATCCCTACTTCCTTCCATGAAGGCCTTTCTTCCACCATTATATTGAGCCTCCACCTTCTACCTTTATGCACCTACTTTGAGAGCATAGTGGCCATTCTTAGTTCTATGTGCATTGTCCCAAGACTAGTTGATTGATGCATAACTTGATATTTCTTATTTTAAAATATTTGTATCTAGTCACACTTATGAACTTTGAATGTGTCCTATGCATTTATGTTTGCTACTCTATGAGGGACAAGCTGAATTCCATTATGATATGTTTTCTTTATATGAAACAAACAAACGTGTTGCAAAGATTTGTTATTCATGAATCTTTTGTTTGTGCCTTTTCATGTTGCAACATAGTATCTTTGTCTTATTGCTAGAACTTTGTCTTTCATGTTATGATTGAAGTACTATGATCCCAGCTTTGAATGTTTTACAAATACTTTGATCAAGTCTTTGATGGTGCATGTCACCTCAAAAATTATTCTTTCTTTTTACCATTTACCTACCCGAGGACGAGCAGGAGTAAAGCTTGGGGATGTTGATACATTGCAAATGTATCTATAATTTTTGATGTTCCATGCTTGGTTCTATGCACTTTCTTGTGTTTTGTCCACACTTTGGAGTACTTTTCATATGATTTCTTGGACTAACCTATTAACAAGAGCCACAGTACCAGCTGCGTGTTTTCTGCTTTTTTTGGTTCCAGGAAAGTCAGAAAATGAATATTCTCGGAATTGGACGGGACAAAAGCAAAGTGCCTATTTTTCCAAAAGTCTAAGATGCCAGAATACGAGACGGAGAAGGGCTAGGGGAAGGCCACACCACCTGGCCCACGCCAGGGGGTGGTTTGGCCGACCCTGGCACCACCTCGGCCTCTCCTTCCGCCTATAAGATGCCCTCAGGACGAAAACCCTAAGTACCCGATCAAAAATCCACGAAAGAGTCTGTAGCTGCCGTCATCTCCATCCCTAGATCGGGAGGGATCTAAAGCTCTTCCCGGCACCCTGCCGGAGAGGGGAATTCACCCTGGAGGCCTTCTTCATCATCATGCAAGCCTCCAGTGTGATGCGTGAGTAGTTCATCCTAGGACTACAGATCCATGTAGTAGCTAGATGGCTGGTTCTCCTCCTTTGTGCTTTCATGTCTAGATCTTGTCAGCTCCATTCATGATCAAGATCATCTATTTGTAATTCTGCATGTTGTGTTTGCAGGGATCCGATGGATATTGAGATGCTATTTCAGATTGATTAGTGATTCTAGCATGTCTTTGTTATTTGTGATCTTGCATGCTTTCCGTTGTTAGTAGCTATCTTGGACAAGTAGATGCTAGCAACTCCAAGAGTTAGTATTTATGCTCGATAGTGGGTCCATGCCTCTGGTAATCTGGGGAAGTGACAGAAATCTCTAAGGTACTAGATGTGTTGTTGCTACTAGGGAGAAAACAACAATCCTTTGTTCACAGAACAATCGTATTGTTTACATTACACGCAATTCGTAAAGCAATAATCTGTTGCTTGCAACTTAATATTGGAGGGGGTTCGGATGATAACATGAAGGTGGATTATTAGTCATAGATGCAGTTGGATGGCGGTCTATGTATAATGTTGTAGTGCCCAATCAAGTTCCAAAGGAGTCAAGATGATTAGTATATGCATGTATTGCTTTCTCGATGTTTGTCAATTGCCCCGCTATAATTTGTTCACCCAGCATGTTTTCTATCTTAAGGAGAGCCACCTCTAGTGAAATATGGAACCCAGTCCTTTCTTTTACATACAATCTACAAACTGTTTACTACTTTCTGTTTACCTTCTGCAAACTATTACTTCCTTCCATTCGATACGTTTAATCCTTTGTTTTCAGCAAAACCGGTGAGATTGACAACCTCATCGCAAGTTGGGGACAAAGTTCTGTGGTTGTGTTGTGCAGGTCTCCACGTTGCTGCTGGCACCGGTAGTGCGCCCTGCCAACGTTCAGTTAGCTACACCTTTGGGGTGTTTCCTTGCTCCTACTGGATTGATAACCTTGGTTTCGTACTAAGGGAAAACCTGCTGCTGTGCTCATCATACCTTCCTCTTGGGGTTCCCCAACGAGCTCGATATAATTTGGGCCATCAGGGACGCCCCAGCGCCTTGGCATCACCAAGCCCCTGCTTCATCACCTCCACCAGGTGGCGGGCCTGGGCGAGGAAAACATGTGCCGACTCGGAAAGCTAAGCCAGGATGGGGTCCGGTGGCGGCACAACTAGAGATGCCCGACTGCCGGTAATCTGGAGCCAGTTGTCGTCGCCGGAGGACACTCACGACACTTCTAGAGCCATAGAGCCTGAGCCAGAGGCCGCCTCCGTCTCGTCAGCATCAACCGCCGACTGGGCGGTAGCCTCCCTCACCACCTCCATGGGCTTCTCCACCCGATAGGCGGTAGAGCCAGTCTGGACCAGGCTTGGGCTAGCAACCACATCAGCGAGGTGGCAGAGGCCTGGTGCAGGACCAAGGATCCAGCCGGGACCACCATTTCTGCCATGTCCGCCGTAGCCTCGGCCAGCTTGGCAGTAGAAGCTGGAGCCTCAACTAGCTTGGCAGCAGAGGCTACATCCTCAGCTGGCTTCGCAGCAGAGGACCTCTCCGCTCTAGTCGGGGAAGGGTCAGAGGCAGTAGTTGGCGCAGTAGACCCCTCCACTCTAGTCGGGGAAGGGTCAGAGGCGGTGGCGATGGTCGCGGAGCCGGTCAAGGACATCGCATCACCGAAAGAAGGGCAAGAAGAGCACAGTGAGTAAGGTGTAGACCAACAAACACGTAGAGAAAGGAGAACAAGGGCACGTACCTAGCAACACTTGGTGCAACGGCTGCAGCCCTTGGACGGCGGCTCCTCTACACCCCGCCCCCGATCGGAGCGGCGCTTTCTGAGGAAACCCGCCTCCCTCGAGCCCTCGACGCAGCAGCCTCAGCCAAGTCCACGTCCTTGCCATGGGTGACTGTACCAGGAGGGGGCAGAACGTCAGGTACATGGCCAAAGAAGACCAAAGAACATACACAAGAAAAGCTACTCACCGGGTGGAAACTCGCAACCCTCGTTGGCCCGTGTGGGAAAGCGCTCCGGATCCGTCTGTGGGAACTTGGCTGGCTTGAGGTCGGCGGTGAAGGCCAGGAGCTCGTCATCCCCCATGTCGTCCTCGACTAGCTGTGCCATAAAAATCTACTCAAGAAGGGGAAGATAAGAGACAAGCATAGTTTTCCTCGGGAAAAGTTCACCTCGAGAAGAAGAGAGAAGGCCTAACCTTCGGGAGCAGCCGCCCACGATGGAACGGCCGGCAGGAGAAGACCCAGTCCTCCGCTAGCGTCTCCTTCGAGATAGTGGCAAGCCACTCCACAAGGGACACAAACGACACGTCCAGCCGGGACACCCGAGTGGGGTCCAGCGAGCCAGATAGATGGCAGATCTTACGCGACCGCTGCTGCAGGAGAAGCACGTTGTTCGTCATCCATGACAGCAGGATGTCTCGGGCGGTGAGCCTCTCCTTCTCCACCGACACCAGCACACGGGCGGCCATCCGCTCCATGCCTCCTGGGCACCCAAGTTCTAGACAAACCAGGCCTTCCGGGTGGAAGGGACATTGGCGAACACTGTCGCCTTGATCTAGTAATTCTATGTGTGGTTGCGCACATAGAATTACGAGCACTGCCACAACTTGATGGTGTCGAGCATCTCCAACTGTGGCATCAGGGATGACAGCCTCAGGTAGATGCCGCAGCAGCCAGTCTCTGTCAGGGGGCCACCCTACCCTACCACCTAGACCTTGAAGTTGAAGAACTTCAAGAAGTTCGCCGCATCCGGGCGAACCCCCAGGTAGGCCTCGTAGTAGGCCGCATGATGCGATAGCTCCGCGATGGTGTTGGCGCCAAGGTGGTGGAGTTGGAGGTCGAACGACACCATCAGCTCTAGGACGAACCTGCTCAAAGGCAGGCCGATCCCTCCCGCGAAGATTCGAGTAGGGAATTACGAGACGATCATTTTGATAGGTTAAAGATTTTTTTCGACATCGTATGCAAATGTTATAGCCGTTTTACCGTGCCATGACCTATTTTTGTGCATACACCTATATGTGCCACGGAAACATCACTTTCTGTGGCGCATATGGACATATGCGCCACAGAAGTTGCTCCCCCCTTTTTTGGTTCTTGGTCCCATCAACCTTCTGTGGCACATACGTCTATATGCGCCATAGAATCATGACTTTCTGTGGCGCACACGAAAATATGCGCCACATAAATGTGGACTTCTGTGGCGCATATTGGTTTCGTGCGCCACTGAAGTGCCAAACTTCTATGGCGCATATTTTTTAGTGCAACACTGATACATATCTGTGGCGCATGGTTTTACATATGCGCCACTGAATATCTTGTCTACCTATAAGTTGTTTCCTAGTAGTGTTTGCTAACCAAGCAAACCTTTGTTTCTGGCTAACAGCTGACAAGGGCACATCTTCAACGGCCAATGCTCGCTAAGAAAAGGACTAAGCTATTAGTTTTGCGCAAAATGGCAAAATTTGCAACCAAACGAGCAACTAAAGGCTATGTTTATCCTACACATGTCTAATGTGCAAACCATTCTTTGTATTTTTCATCCTTGCATGAACCAAAGTGTCAGAGCTGGAGGCTAGCCGCCAGACGGCAAAGGAGCACAAAGGAGCTTTTACCGGGCTAGAGTCTCCAGCCGGCCCGGACCTCGTGGACTAACACCCTGTGGGCACACTCGCGCGCCCCCACACAGGAAACCTGCGACAAGAAAAAATATAAAGGAGCTTTAGCCTGGCTGGACTCTCCAGCTGGCCTTAACCTCGGGGACTACACCTTGTGGGTGCGCTCACGCGCCCTCACACAAAAGAAAGCATATAACAAGAGCAACGCAAGGCAAAGTGCATGCAAAAAGAGCACAAGGCAACACGACAACATGAGACACAACTCCTGACAGAATTCATCATAGAGAAAAAGTAAATTGTTCACCAAAGAGCAAAATTGGTACCACAAGCAAACAAGTTTCCAAACAGATACAATCACTCTCGAGGGTCATTGGAAGGGCTAGAGGCGTTGGCAGGAGCATGGGTGCTGGAGGCGATGTCGACAGAGGTAGGGCCTATCGCACCCGGGGCATCGGCGTAAGATGAAGCTGCCAGAGGACTATAGTGATACCCCTCTGAGCCGGCCGGATCACCGAAGTCCCGGTCTAGCTGGACAAAGCTTCCAATCTTGACACGGTAGGAGCGGATGTCAGGAACTTCAGCGCGAAGCTGGTCATAGTTGGTCCCATGACGAAACCCTCTACAGAGACTCCGCAGGTCCATGTCGGGGTACCAAGATTTCCGCAGCGCCAAGATCATCTTAGCATCGCCACGAGTAGCCTAGTCTCACGCCACGTCCATGAGCTCTGAGGCATTGGAGAGTTTCCAGGCCAAGGTGTCGATTGTAGCCGGGTGGTTGGTGTTGGGCTAGACGTAGTCATAGACCTCGAGGGTAGAACCGCGCAGCCGGTTGGCCTCATCACTGACGACCGTCACCAACTCCATTGGATGCAGCTCGCGTCCAACGTCTTCCTCGGGGATACGCGCCAAGGCTTGGTCAGTCGCCTCAGGATACTGAGTTATACCTGGCAAAAAGTAAACTATTATGCTCTGCTACAACATGACGATAAAAAAGCTCACCAAGTGAATCACCTATTGATGACCATCTCGGCTATCTGGCACAGCTCCCCTAGAGCCGCCATCTCGCTGTCCTGGGCGGTCTTCAGCTCCTCCACCTAGTGGGCCTAGATCTTCTCGAGGATTTTCAATGCCTCAGCCCGGATGGCGTCGGTCTTCTTCGGCTGGCCGGCCTTGACCTCCGTCTGCTGTTGATGCTGCAGCATCTGGCTGATCTAGCACTGACGAGCCTGGTTAGAATCCTCCATTCGGGCGACCTCCGTCTTTAGCCTGTCCACCTCCTGGTCCCTGTCCACTAACAGAGCTGCAGGGGGTACCCAATGGTCAACAAGAAACGTGAAAACTCGTGCAGACGACAAGACAAAGTAGAGTAAGCAATCTTATGCCCTAGGTCATGTGAGCTCTTGGTGGCTTTAGCAAAAGCTTTCTACAAAGAGGGCAGAATGAAAAAGAGAACGACATCAAAGAGTGGCAACAAGAATGCCGGAGAAGATGTTTCCCTCTAGGGACACCCCAGCGCCTCGGCATCACCAAGCCCCTGCTTCATCACCTCCACCAGGTGGCGGGCCTGGCCGAAGACAACGTGTGCCGACTCGGAAAGCTGAGCCAGGATGGGGTCCGGTGGCGGCACAACCGGAGCCGCCTGGCTGCCGGTAATTTGGAGCTCGTCTTCGTCGCTGGAGGACATGCACGACACTTCTGGAGCCACAGAGCCTGAGCCTGAGGCCGCCTCCGTCTCGCCATCGTCAACCGTCGACTAGGCGGTAGCCTCCCTCACCACCTCCTTGGGCTTCTCCACCCGATAGGCATCAGAGCTAGTATCGACCAGGCTTGGGCTCGCAAGCACATCAGCGAGGCGGCAGAGGCCCGGTGCAGGACCAAGGATCTAGCCGGGACCACCATTTCCGCCGTGTCAGCCGCACCCTCGGCCAGCTTGGCAGTAGAAGCTGCAGCCTCAACCAGCTTGGCAGCAGAGGCTATAGCCTTAGCTTGCTTCGCAGCAGAGGCAGTAGTCAGCGCAGCAGACCCCTCCGCTCTAGTCGTGGAAGGGTCATAGGTGGTGGCGATGGTCGCGGAGCCGTTCAAGGACATCACCTCACCGAAAGAAGGACAAGAAGATCACAGTGAGTAAGGTGTAGACCAACAAACACGTAGAGAAAGGAGAACAAGGGCACGTACCCGGCAACGCTTGGCGTGACGACTGCAGCCCTTGGACGGTGGCTACTCTACACCCGCCCCCGATCGGAGCGGCGCTGTCTGAGGAAACCCGCTTCCCTTGAGCCCTCGACGTAGTGGCCTCAGCCAGGTCCATGTCCTTGCCATGGGTGACTGTACCGGGAGGGGGCAGAACGTCAGGCGCATGGCCAAACAAGAACAAAGAACATACACAAAGAAAAGCTACTCACCAGGTGAAAACTCGCAGCCCTCGTTGGCCCGGGTGGGAAAGCGCTCCGGATCCGTCTACGAGAACTTGGCCGGCTTGAGGTCGGCGGTGAAGGCCAGGAGCTCGTCATCCCCCATGTCGTCCTCCGCTAGCTGTGCCGTAAAAATCTACTCAACAAGGGGAAGATAAGAGACAAGGATAGTTTTCCTCGGGAAAAGTTCACCTGGAGAAGAAGAGAGAAGGCCTAACCTTCGGGAGTAGCCGCCCATGGTGGAACGGCCGGCAGGAGAAGACCCAGTCTTCCGCCAGCGTCTCCTTCGAGATAGTGGCAAGCCACTCCACAAGGGACAAAACAACACATCCAGCCGGGACACCCGAGTGGGGTCCAGCGAGCCAGATAGATGGCAGATCTTATGCGACCGCTGCTGCAGCGGAAGCACGCTGTTCGTCATCCATGACAGCAGCATGTCTCGGGCGGCGAGCCGCTCTTTCTCCACCAACACCATCACACGGGCGGCCATCCGCTCCATGTCTGCCTGGGCGCCCAAGTTCTGGACGGACCAGGCCTTCCGGGTGGAAGGGACATTGGCGAACACGGGCGCCTTGATCTAGTCGATCTCGGTGTGGTTGCACACATAGAAGTACGAGCGCTGCCACAACTTGATGGTGTCGAGTATCTCCAACCGTGGCATCAGCGACGACAGCGTCAGGTAGATGCCGCAGCAGCCAGTCTCTGTCAAGGGGCCACCCTTCCCTACCACCTGGACCTTGAAGTTGAAGAACTTCAAGAAGTTCGCCGCATCCGGGCAAACCTCTAGGTAGTCCTCGTAGTAGGCCGCATGATGCGACAGCTCCGCGATGGCGTTGGCGCCGACGTGGTAGAGTTGGAGGTCGAACGACACCATCAGCTCTAGGACGAACCTGCTCAGAGGCAGGCCGAGCCCTCTCGCGAAGTGGGCAAGGAAGATGACGACTTCCCTAGGCCAGGGGTTAGGAACCCGCTCCCCCTCCGGCGCCATGCGATGCTTCACCCAGTGCTTTGACAGGATGAGTTTCCCTCGTCGGTACTTCTGCACGAGCTCGTCGGTGACATAGGAGCCACACTAGGCACCCGCTTGATCAGGAAGCATCTCGACAGGAGTGGTGGCTGTGTTTGAGAAATGGGGTCCCGTCGTCGCGACCGAGGAGCGGCAGCGCCGACGACCAAAGAGCGGTGGCACAGTTATGCAACAAGGAGGCAAAGAGCAAAGGGCAATGGATGTAGGGAGAAGATGAAGTGCGGGAGAATCCCTCCCTCGCGCCCCTATTTATCGAGGCAGAGCAACCGCGCCCCTGCACTCCCCTCCACCACGTGGCACTGGAATGTTCCACTCCCCCACAATGTTTTGGTTCTGGAACGCATGTGCCAGAGAAACTCCCAGAAAAAATCCCATCGGTGTTACCACGAAGGACAAGTGCGCACGATTTCCGAGAAACCACTATGATGAAGGTGTGAGCGCAGTTACCAAAACTGCAGCGGCAAGCCAAGAGGTCAATTTTTGATGCGACGCGTGCCAGAGTAGGAAGGTATGGCTAACGCTAGCATTTACATCATCGACTGGCGATTCACCTCCCCTGCTAGGTGTGGCAGCTAGGAGATGCAGTCGCCGCTCACACCCTATGGGTGGGCCTCCGGACCCGTAGCGGGAAAAACCCCAGGCATGAATAACAAGCATCTCGAGCCAGAAAACGACTAGCGATACAAGACAAGCACTACAAGACAATTTGCACTATGGTCTTCATCAGCAATCATTTCAGCATCATCCAATGAGCATGCAGGAACTTTTCCACAAAGCGAATCCCCAATGCGCTCGAGGACTAGTGTCGGGAGGATGACCCCGGGTAGGCCAAGACCGGATCAACTGGCTGGCTCCAGGAAGAGCTGGCGGGATGGCCACAAGGGCGAAGAGCCTCATCCGGGTGGAACACTCCACGTGGTCCCCTCAATATTCCCTGGCTGGCCCGTCTAGGCGGGGACCAGGAGAGCGGGCTGGGTGGCCACCTCTACCTGGCCGCCTCGGATCCGTTGGCCAAAGTTACGGGAGGGGTGACGTTCCTTGATGAGCGCACCCTTGACTGGACAGGCTTTCGCGCCACCCTGCTGGCACTACCAGACGAGGATGCCAAAGCACCAAGACTAGAGGCTGACGAGTAAAGCACCAGCTGATGGATAAAGCTTTGGCTGAAGGATAAAGCACCAAGCTGATGGATCAAGCACAGGGTGACACCCAAAGCGGAGGCACCGAGACAATGTGGCGCCATCCCCACCTATACTGGAGCTTGACCGGGTCATGGACCACCGACTGGACCCAGCAGTCAACCCGCTTTGTAAACCCAAAGCCCAAAAAGTAAACCCTAGAGCCCACCTCCTAACCTACCCTTCCATTAGTATATAAGGAGGGTAGAGCTAGGGTTCTAGGTAAGGGATCACAGGTTAGAAGTTAGCCAGAATCACCAAGTCAAGTAGTTCATCTTCCTATAGCTCTCGATAGCATCTAGGGAAACAGCTCAAGGAGCACTTGTATTGAGAACTTTACTTGTAGAACTTTCATAGTAACCTACAATTTACTTGTAGTAGTTCTAATTTGACCTAATTTTGATAAATCAACAGAAGGTCTTTCAAGTGGGCAGAGTTAGATAGCGAGTTTGAGAACTCATAAAACACGGGAAATCATAAGTACAATATGTTGCTCCACTATAGATATATGTCTGAAAACTTGCAGCTTCTGGCATTTAGATAGATATTCTTCGGACTTCCTTTATGAGAGAGAATAATCTTGACATCACTCGGTATTGAGAATGTTCTTTCTTGATAGTTGGAAACTCACACCGACGACATTTTTTACTACAAGAAGATGCACCCATCTACCTCCGAAAATACATTTAATTCAAGAGCAACCTATCGTGCTTACTTGTAGCTCAATTCTGACTTGATTTTATTAAACTGTCAAGATGCAAAATCTTATCAAAAGTTGAACCTATCATCAAAACTCTCGGTGGTTTCTGATATATTAATTCACCCCTTCCTCTAAAGTGTACCTCCAAAAGATTTTTCATAAAACTTTCAAAGCAACCTATAATTTACCTATAGTTCAAATTCGACCTAATATAATTTTTATAAATCAGGATAAAGTCATTCAAATTGGCAGAGTTAGATAGGAAGTTTGAAAGCACACATAAAACATGGGTATCGTTAGTGCAACATGTTGGTCCACTATATATGTCTGAAAACCTGGATTGTGGCATTTAGATCTATTCTTCAGACTTTGTTTACAAAAAAGAACAACCTTGCTTGTCATCTCTCGTAAAATTTAGTATTACATGTTCTTTCCTGATTGTTCGAAACTCACACCGATGACATTGTTTACTGCAAGAAAATGCACCCATCCACCTCTGAAAAGGCATTTATTTAGAGAGCAATCTATCGTGCTTACTTGTAGCTCAAGTTTGACCTAATTTCGTTAAATTGTGAAGATGCAAAATCTTAGACAGAAGTTAAACATGTTGTCAAAACTCTCGGTGGTTTCTGATATATTAATTGACCCCCTGTTGGGTACCTCGAAAAGTTTATTTGTAAGTCTTTAAAAGCAACCTACAATTTAGTTGTAGTACAAATTTGACCTAATTTCGATAAATCAGCTTGAAGTCATTCAAGTGTGTGGAGTTAGCTAGGGAGTTTGAAAACTCATAAAACATGGGAATCTAACTCCGGACTTCAGACTTCCTTTACGTAAAAGAACAATCTCATCATCACTCCAAAAAATTGAGAATGTTCTTTCCTGATAGTTTGAAACTCACAACATCAACATTGTTTACTACAAGGAGATGCACCCATCTAACTCCGAAGAGACATGAAATTCAACAACAATTTATCATGCTTAGTTGTAGATCAAGTTTAACCTAATTTCGTTCAATGAGAAAAACATAACTTAAGTGTGCGAAGTTAGCAAGGAAGATTGAAAAATCCTAGTACAAAAAATTTGGAATTATAAGAAACCATGGTCCACTTTGTCTGATAATTGAGGAGGTGGCATTTTCTTCTAACTGTGGTAGGTCCCATAGGAGCGAGACGCTTTAGTTAATACGGTCAGTGGAAGTACAAGTTACATCAATGACCTCATAAAAAAGAACAGTACATCCAAGTACATACATTTAGCACAAAGACCTGGAAATTAAGCAATGGAGTGAGTTTTGAGGTCTGCGCATACTAGTGTTTTTTGTGCTAAAGAGTAAACACTATCAATAGAATCTTCTAGATGCTAGAATGGAAATGATCCAATGGTTGGCAATGTAGGGATTTGCTAGTCTTGATCCAACAGTCAATATTCAAAGTTATTTATACATTACATAGTGGTACTCCCTCTGTTTCATATTTCTCGTATGTTTGATCAAGTCAAAGTCAATTTTTGTAATGTTTAAGTAAACATAACATACAAAATATTAATATCTACAATGTCAAACGTATACTATATGATATAGTAAAGTATGTTTCATTGTGTTTCAACAATATTGATTTTTTTCAATGAGTATACTTTTTAATACTGTATATAGTTGTTCAAACTTTGTAACGTTTGACTTTCACTAAACCTAATATGTTGTGTAATATTAAACAAAGGGAGTATAGGATAAGATTAGGAAAACAACATTTTTTAAAACCCTCACAAGCTTTTTCTTAGCATCACAGATCCGAATATTACATTGACACTGATGATTAACCAAACTGCAAATAGAGCAAACCCAACCTAATACAAAGTAGTACAACTTAACGACTTCTAGGGGGACTCCGCGGTCTTCTCAAGCGACTTGGCAGCATCCTTCGCAGGTAACTTGGTTGTGTCCTCCACAGTACCATCGCCAAGCAGGGACTCGTGGATGTTGGGCCGCACGCTGCTATGCACGATGGTAACGTCGGCCAACAACTTGCTGAGCACCTCATCACGCATGATACCGAGCATCACGTGCCTTGGGATGATGCGGATCTTCTTGGTGTCCTTCGCGGCTTGCCCGATGAGCTCCATCACCTCGGTGGTGAGGTACTCGAGAACGGACACGAGGTAGACAAGGGCCCCGAATCCTATGCGCTGGGAGTACCGACCCTCCTAAAGGTAGCGCCTGATCAGGACGAAAGGGAAATGTAGCCTGGCCTTGATGAACCTTGACACTTGCTCCTTGTTGTGGCTGCCTAGTGCGAGACTATGACCTGGAGTGGCCAGAGCAGGATTCGGAAGCTGGTGACATGTCTTATTTTTCTCCATGGCCTTTGTCACTGCCCCTAGGTCTTCTTCTTCTGCCCACAGGGAGCTCCGGTCTTCAGAGCCATAGCTGCAAAGTCTTAAAGGAGTAAGGGGAAGGAGAGAAAGAAATGTTAATTGTGGAGGGCCGGTGAAGGTGCCCAGGCCCTTATATTGAAACTTTAACATCGCTATTTTTAGTGTTTTACAAGTATGAATTTTTAATACTAAAAGATTGTGTGCATCAACCGATGCATAGGCCAGGGTTCTACTCCCCTTTTTTTTAAATACCAGAATTGTTTTGAGTTGTGATGATGTCCAATCTATTCTAGAGGCAGCTTTGCGCCTCCGCCCTTTGGATGTGAACCATTGTTTTTTGGAGTACTCTTGTATAATATGGCCATGACCTTGGTCATTCTTTCCATGTTTCCTTATTTTCTTTCACTTTTTTGAAACATGGTCAGATGTGTCAGCATGAAAATTCGTACAAAGAAGTTGTATCTTTCAAGACAATAGTCAGTTTTCTGTATGACTGTGTGGGCACAATAATTAGTATATATGATTTTGGACAAACCTACAAGCAATCTATCACGCACTTGTAGTTCAAATTTTACCTACTTTGGTTTTATAAAAAAATGTCATTTAATTATGCGAAATTAGCTAGAAGGCTTGAAAATTAATGAAACTTGTTAACCATAAAACATACTCTATTTTGTGTGAAATTTAATGTGTTGTGGCATTCTGAGCCATACTCCTTGTATTTCTTTAAAAAATAATTATATGTGGCACTTCTAAAATTATTTAACAAAATTTTATACATAAAAGTTGAAAATTCCAATTAACAACATTAGTATGCCATGCCAAGATGCACCCTGTCTACCAGAAATGGACACGTTATTATAAACTATGTATATAATGGCCACGACCTTTGTCATTATTTAACTTGAAACCCAAGTATGTTAACAAATCGCTGGTCATACTGTGAATCAAGTGTTTTTAAACCTTATCAATATTCAAGTTTATCATTTACGGAAGAGGACACCATACATAAGTGCTTAACTTTTTTATTGTTTTCTTTACTTTTATTTAATTTATCCCTAATAAATGGGACGAGTGATGCAGATATGACCTTGACATTGGTAACTTGGATTTAAATGTGAACAATGTTCATACCTGGTTGTGACCATTTTGTGTAGCAAGTTTTTCGAAAGTTGTCCAAATCCATGTTTGTAGTTTTCTTCCAAAGAAGCACAAATATAAGAGGACACCATTTAAGTTTCAACTATGTATCATTACACCCCCCAAACTATGTATCATTACACACATTGAAATAAGTATTTTCATATAGTACTAACACATGGTGAAAATTATATATATTTTTCTATAATATAGCGAGTACACTCTAAGCCAAATTATCCGGGCGTACTTAATTACTGAAAAACAAATCCTATCACATGGAAATTGAAAGGCATTTTCCTAAAAGTTCAGAACTCTCATTGACAACATTATTTACCAAAGCAAAGATGCTTCTTAGAATGAGATATAGTACACTACTCGCCTCTTCTCTGGACGCCATTTAATTTTGCACCCGGGCACGCTTGTTCGGGGGGAGGTGGCGGGAAGAGACCTCCCCGTCGTCATCCTCGACCTCCTTCATGTTGTCGTGTTCGGCCTCCTCCTCAACATTGACCTGAGACTCCTCCTCTTCCTTAGTCTCATTTTTCGTCTTATCAGAATCACTCGCGTTGGTGGGGGTGTCCCTTTGGAAAAGCATTGCCAATGGCTATCTTCTTTATCAAAGGAGTCAGACAGCAGCAACAACCATGCCTTGCCGACTCATTCTGGGCTTCCAAGCAGAGTTTTGGGGCCTTTCCCATTTGTCAGGTCAATCGACGTGCTCTAGAGAGAGTTGTCACACAACATTTTGGAAGGAAATGGAGAGAGATCGAGTTCTAAGAAACAGTAGGTTGGGTGTTTTAGATAAAACGAGGGGTGCGTACTGTTGCAATTTATAATATCTATTTATTGTCATGCTTGTGTTAATATCCTGAAAATTATCCCAAAATATCATAAATAGATTGTACTAGACTCGTCCCGTCAACAAAAAAGGATTATACCAAACTCGTCGGTTCTTGATTTTTCTCGGCACAGGGAATTAAGTAGGCGCCCGCTTTATCCAAAAATAAAGAGAATCATGCAGATCCTGCTAAATTACTTGGTGTCTCTTACTTCCTCTGTTAAAAAAAGTGTCTGTAGTAGTTCATTCTTATCTACAGTACTACTAGTATACATATGCTCTTCACAAAGTTGCGTCACCAAACTTGATTGATGGTGATATGGTGTGGGCCTCATCTTTTTCAGCACCGCTGCATCTCATAATAGAAGTATAATCATTGCGTGAAAGCTTACATGGGAAGGAAGGATGAATGGAGAGGATGGTGGATGTATGGTGAAAGGGGAAAAGGAGAGAGAAAATTAACTAGTAGTACGTGTACTAGTAGCGCGTGTCAAGAACCCATCGTAATATGTCAAATTTATGCTGAAGTTAGATAGGAACCATGATCAACTATGTGTGAAACCATTGGCTTGTGGCATTCTAAACAATATTATTTGTACTTTCTTCACAAAAAAATATCACCGTCCTCACTAGGGAAAATTGAATGTATTTTTTCCTAATTGTTGGAAACTCCCACATACAACAATTCTTACTACGCCAAGATGCACCCATCTACCAAACTAATGTGGAAACTCTATCAAATTGTGAAGTATGATGTCAATATGGCCATGATGACCTTGGTCGTTTGGGTTGAAATAAACCCGATAATGTCCATACATATGGTAGGACAATATTGTCAAGCTATTTTTTCCAAAACTTGTCTAATCCCATGATTACCATTTTCATGGTAAATGGTGCACAAGACATGATAGGACATCATGAGTAAAACTTTTATTTTTTGTTTATCTAATGTGATCATTGTCAAAATGGGTTCAAAATATCCAAGATGCAAAATCTTAGCAAAATGTTGAACCTGTTATCAAAACTCTCGGTGGTTTTTGATATATTAATTGACCCCCCGATAGGTACCTTCAAAAGGTTATTCGTAAATCTTTAAAAGCAACCTACAGTTTAGTTGTTGTAGTTCAAATTTTACCTAATTCCGATAAATCGGTATAAAGTCATTCAAGTTAGCTAGGAAATTTGAGAACTCATACAACATGGGAAATCATGAGTACAACATGTTGGTCCATTATATATGTCTGAAAACTATGCTTGTAGCATTTAGATTCATATTCTTTAGAATTTCTTTATAGGAAGGAATAATCTTGACATCACTCAGAAAATTGAGAATATTATTTCCTTATAGTTGGAAATTCACGATGACAACATTGTTTTCTATAAGAAGATGCACCCATCTACCTCCGACAATTCAATTTTTTCAATATGAATCTATAATTCTTACTTATAGCTCCAGTTTGACCTAATTTCATGAAATTGTCAAGATGCAAAATCTTAGAAAGAAGTTTAACCTGTTGTAAAAAATCTCACTCGTTTCAGATATATTAACTAAACCCCCAATGGGTACATCCAAAACTTTTTCGTAAAAGTTTCAACGCAACCTATAATTTACTTGTATTTCAAACTTGACCTAATTTAGATAAATCGACATAAAGTCACTTTCAAGTAGGCAGAGTTAGCTATAGGAAGAAGTTTGAAAACTCATAAAACATGGGAATCATAAGTACAACCTGATGATCCACTGTATATGTCTGAAAGCTTGGGTTGTGGCACCCAGATCCATATCCTTTGGACTTTCTTTACGGAAAGGAACAATCTCATCATCACTCCAAAATTGAGAATGTTATTTGCCCGTGTTGATCCAGCGGTCAATGTTCAAAGTTAATATGTACACTATATGTAGTGGTATGATATTGTAAGAGATAAGACAAGATAAAGATAACAGAAGAAGTAGTGCGAATGGCCAATCTAATGGTAGGTGTCGTGGGAGCGAGGTGCTTGCGAGTTAACACGGTCGGTGGAAGTACAAGTTACATCAAGGACCTCATAAAAATGAAAATAGTATCCAAGTCCATGCATTTAGCATAAGGGCCCTGAAACTGAGCAATGAAGTACTGTGTCTTTTGAGGTTTGTGCATATTAGCGTTCATTGTGCTAAAGACTATCAGTAGAATCTTTCTAGATGCTAAGAATGGAAAAGAAAAACCAACGGTTAGTAATGTTTGGATTTCCTAGTCTTGATCCAACGGTCAATGTTCAAAGTTAATCCCTACACTTTGTAGTGGTATGGTATTGTAAGAGATAATAGACAAGATAAGGATAAGATAAGAAGTGATATGAATGGCCAATCTAATGGTAGGTCTCATAGGAGCGAGATTCTTGAGAGTTAACATGGTCGGTGGAAGTACAAGTTACATCAAGGACCTCATAAAAAATTAAAATTGCATCCAAGTCCATGCATTTAGCACAAGGACCCTAAAACTGAGCAATGAAGTGTGTGTTTTGAGATTTACGCATACTAGTGTTTACCATGCTCATCAATACTATCATTATAATCTTTCTAGATGCTAAGAATGGAAAAGAAGATCCAATGGTTAGCAATGTTTGGATTTGCCAACCTTGATCCAATGGTCAATGTTCAAAGTTAATCTGTACACTATATGCAGTAGTATGGTATTGTAAGAAATAAGACAAGATAAAAGATAAGGTAAGAAGTGTAGTACTGTGAATGGCCAATCTTTTGAATAACCTTCCCTCCCGATGTTTGGGAAGCATGTGAAAATTTCGAAAACTGGAAAAGTTCGAACTTTTGTTCTGCCAAGGACCAAAGTAGTTTCCTTCCTATGTACTCCTCTTCCCTACTCCACACCAACACATGGATGTCGAACATGCCAGAGACATAGAGCCGCCGTACCAAGTCACACGTGTGCATTGCCATGCTGTGGACAAGGGAGAGACCAGCTGGGTAGGTGTGCGAGGGGAAAGGGGAGGAGAGATCGAGGATAGTGAAGGAGAGAGAAAACACACGATTTTTTTGCATGCATAGGTCCTAAAATTTACTACTAGTAGAATGTACACTTTAAGGCCCCAGGTGTACCTCGTGTTAGGAACCCATTATAACTTTGCTCTGACATGGAACCACCTTCAACTCCTCTTCGCTGCTGCCCTCTTCCCCGGCCAAAATTTTACTCTCTCAGCATGTACAGCGTGTGGACAGACGTCAACAAATGTCTAAGCAAAGAAATGTACTACTCCCTCATTGTGCAAAAAAGCAAACCTTACTAATGTCTACTATGTGGAATCCTCTAAGGTTCACCTTATACATAGTGGAAAAAGTAAAGTTATCTTTAAGCCTAAGGTGCGCCTCAAGCTTGTGGGTTGCTTATAGAGAATAGAAAAATCATTTCCCCTCTCTCCTTATTTCATGTGATCATTTTTAAAAGGGTTCGGAATTTTCAAGATGCAAAATCTTAGTAGCAAGAAGTCAAACCAGTTGTTAAAACTCTCTGAGGTTTCTGATATATTACTTGACCGCTTGATGGGTACCTCCAAAAGCTTTTTTTATAAAACATTCAAAGGAACCTACAATTTATTACAAGGACCATGAAACTGAGCAATGAAGTGTGTGTTTTGAGGTTTGCGCATACTAGCATTCATCATACAAAAGACTATCCGTAGAATCTTTCTTGATGCCAAGAATGGAAAAGACGATCCAATGGTCAGCAATGTTTGGATTTGCCAGTCTTGATCCAACGGTCAATGTTTCAAAGTTAATCCGTACATATGTAGTGGTATGGTATTGTGTAAGACAAGATAAATATAAGATAAGAAGTAGTAGAATTGTCGATCTAATGGTAGGTCTCGTAGGAGCGAAGTGCTTGAGGGTTATCATAGTCGGTGGAAGTACAAGTTACATCAAGGACCTCATAAAAAGTCAAAATTGCATCCATGTCCATGCATTTAGCACAAGGACCCTGAAACTGAGCAATGAAGTACTGTGTGTTTTTAGGTTTGTGCATACTAGCGTTCATCGTGCTAAATACTATTAGTAGAATATTTTTAGATGCTAAGAATGGAAAAGGAGATCCAACATTTAGAAATGTTTGGATTTGCCAGTCTTGATCCAATGGTCAATGTTCAAAGTTAATCCGTACACTACATCAAGTGGTATGGCATTGTAAGATATAATATAAGAAGTATTGCAAATGGCCAATCTAATGGTAGGTCTCGTAGGATCGAGGTGTTTGAGAGTTAACACGGTCGATGGAAATACAAGGTACATAAAGGACCTCATGAAAAATTGTCGGGGGGATGACCCCCGGATGGATGAAAGACAAAGAATCACAGCCGGGTGGACCGCTGCATCAGGTACACCCTCAAGATTCCCCGGCTAAACCGTCTAGCCGTGTGAACAGAAGAGCTGAGTGGGTGGCCAACTCTACCTGGTCACCTCAGATCCGTTGGCCAAAGTATTGGAGGGGTGATGCTCACTGTTGAGCGCACCCTTCACCGGATAGGCAGGCACGCCACCCTGCCAGCACTAGAAGACACCTGCAGCAAAGCGTGAAGGCTAGGGGCTGACGAGTAAAGCACCAGCCAATGAGTAAAGCACCGGCTGGCGAGTAAAGAGCTGGTTCATGTGTAAAGCAAAGGCGCTGGAACACTGTAGCGTTGTCCCTCTTACTAAAGGCTTGACCGGTCCTGGCCCACCGGCTAGGCTCGGCTAACCATCCCACTTTGTAAATGCAAAGCCAAAACAATAAACCCTAGAGCCCACAATGTAACCTACCTCTCCCAACCAGTATATAAGGGGGATAGTGCTAGGGTTCTAGGTAGGCTCTAAGTTCCAAGTTCTCTAGATTCAACAAGTTCAGTAGTTCATCTTCTTCCTCTAGCTCTCCACAACAGCTAGGGAAACAGCTCAAGGAGCACTTGTACTGAGCATTCGCTCCCTGTATAGTAGATCGTTGCAGGAGTAGGAGGGTTACCTCGATCAGAGGTCTCCGAACCTAGGTACATTGCTGTGTTTGAAGTATCTAGGTTCAACCCGTTGTAAGTAGACACTGATAGCATTCTGATTGTCCCCTTCATGCCATCCCCTATGGCACTACCGTGTTCCACACCATGACAGTTGGCACTCACCGTGGGGAACAACGCTTCGGCTGGGGTCATCTTTTGCATGGGACTTCCAGTCGTTGCTAGTGAGCAAGTCGCCTCTCGCCTCATCCTCACTCTCGACTCCTTCGACTGCATCATCAACAACACATCCTGCTTCAACGGGGAGACCTTCCCAGGTGACAGCTCCGTCATGCACTTCGGCGAGTACCGCGTCTACGTCGCCACCATCACCGAGGATTTCCCTCGCGACGTCTTCATTGTCTCCGGCGCACCGCCTGGCTTCTCTGTGCCGAGCCTCTCCAGCAGCAGATATGAGGTCATGCTGGCAAGTTTAGGTGAAGGCCGCCGCCCGCCTCTAGAGCGCAACGGGCGCCAACGACACCACTCCGCACGAGTAAGACCCAGATCCACTGGACGGCTCCATCCAAAACCTCCGCAACCCCATCGTCCCCGAGGTGGACGCAGCGGTAGCCGCAGCTGCGCTGGACGCCAGACAACAGAACCTCCTAGACGAGACCATGCATGAGTACAAGACCGCCTGGATGAGACCATGCATGAGTACAACACCGCACACGGCTTCACCTGGTTGCTCGGTGCCAACAGACAGATTTAGCCCCAAGGACATAACCTTGGCTCAAAACTGGACCGTGCTACTAACTCGCACATCCATGTGGCTCAGCCGGTTTATACTACTCCAGCCCAGAACATGAGGGCCGTAGAAGCAGCCGCCACTGAGCTAAGCCACTTGGAGGGCGATGAGCTGCATCGCCACCGGGCACGCGTTTAGCTCCTCATCGTGATGACCAACAAGAAGTACGCCGAGGAAGGTGCAAGCCTTGGAGTAAACAGCAAGAGCCAGCAGCCACGCCGAATGGTGGATTCGTCAGCTGGTGGTAGCAAGGCCTCCTCTCCAAATGGGATGAGGCAAAATAGTCATCCACGCGGTGGATCGGGAGGCCGTGAAACATCATCAACCTGACGCTGCTGCCGTCACCAGTAGAAACCATGCTCCGGCTGACGGCGCCTGACAAGGTCAACGTCACCAACCGGCTGAACAAGCCAAGAGGAGCCTCGCGCTGGCCAAGTCTCGCCTGACAAGGTGACTTGGTCTGCGTGAGCTAGAATCACGTGACGCACACGCATGCATTGACCTCCTAATGCAGTCAGGCACGCTAGAGGAGGAAAGCCCAGCTGGCCCAAGGTGTTTCGGACCTCGCATCCAAAACGAACCGTTTCCAAAGGGATTTTTTTCTCCAAAGGGACACACCAAAGTACGACGGCTCGTAAAGCCGGAGGACTAGCTCGTAGACTATTTACCGTGGTGCGCATAGCTACTGGCAACAGGCGGGTGGCTGTACATTACGCCCCCCTCATGCTCCTCGACTCGACCAGAACCTGGCTAAACAGTCTCCTCGACAACAGCATCAATGCCTGGGTTGACTTCGAGGAAGCATTCATCCGCAACTTCACGGGCACCTACAGGAAGCCGTGGCGGCCTCGCGAGCTTGCCCTGTGCGTCCAAGTCAAGGACGAATCCAACCGCTCCTACCCCACCCGATGGAGAAGCATGCACAACTCCTGCAAAGGGGTACGCGAGCACCAGGCCATTGACTTCTTCATCAATGGCTGTAGAGACGGCACAATGCTCAAGCATAAGCTCAGCCAGGTCGAGCCCACCACAATGGCTTAGGCCATGGCCATTGCGGACAAGTGCGCCACCGCCGACGCGGCAATGAAAAAGGCCATCATGGTGGACGACCAAGGGCAGATCATCGTGGATAACCCCATGGACTGGCGTTAGCTGGATGGGCACCACAACAACTCCAGGCGGCACGACCACGACAACCGCCATGGCAAGAGAATGGACGACCAACTAGATAACCGTTACGGGTCCAAGCAGGTAGCAGCCGTCCAGGAGGATCCCGCTGCAAGTGGCAGCTAGAGGCAGAAGCCCGACGACCGTCCACCGTGGCCAAGTACATCACTGAATCGATGCTTAATGGCCCGTCCAAATTCCATGGTGGATGGAACAAGCCAGCTACACATACAACTCGCCAGTGCACCTGGACAAAGAGGATGACCGTGGTTTGTGGGTTACCACCACTACCCCGCCTCCGAGATGTACGGTGGGCTCGGAGCCGGTGTCGTCATCACCTCTCCAAAAGGAGACCGGTTGGAGTACGCGCGACAGATCCACTTCCGCACATCCAACAACGTTGCCAAATATGAAGCACTTATCCATGGCTCAAGATGGAAAAAGAGATCGGCATCCGGGGCATCGTCTGCTTCGTCGACTCGAACCTGGTGGTGCAGCAAGTATCGGGTGATTGGGATGCCAAGGAAGCAAACATGGCACTATACCGCTTCTTTGTGCAGCAGCTATGTGCCTCCTTTGAACGATGCGAATTTCACCATGTACCTCGAGCAAACAACGAAGCCATAGACACACTTGCCCGCGTCGGGTCAACAAGGCAAGTAATTCAGCCTGGTGTCCCCCTCGAGCACCTGCGCAAGCCATCCATCACATCGTCTCCGGAATCCGACTCCATCGTACTAGATGCGGACCTCGGGACTTCCGGTTCCAAGCAACCTAAAGCTATAGCTAAGGCCCCGGGGACTACCGCATCACACCCGAGGACTGCTATGCCGCACCCGGGGACTGCTATGCCACACGACTACTGCTCCACACCTAGGGACTGCTACGCCACACCCGAGGACTACTGCCTCCATCCCAGGGACTACTAGGTCAATGGTCGCGACACTCCTAGCCGGCTCCAGCAGTCCGGGGACTGCCTGCTCAGTTCTTCCACCCGGTAGGCCACCCGACGAGCCCGAGTCGGCCATGTGCAAGGAAATCAAGCTCATCATGGAGACCGTGTACACCATCCATGAAACCCCTCCATGGGCCAAGCCATCTATGAGTTTCTTGGCCAAAGGGAAGTTAGCTGACGAAGAGGTCGAGGCAAGGAAGGTGAAGCGCAGAGCTAGTGCGTACACCATCATCAACAACGAGTTGTACACGCGTAGCGTTGGAGGAATTTATCAACGCTGTGTAAGCCAAGAAGAAGGGATCCAGCTGCTGGTAGACATTCACCAAGGCGAGTGCGGCCATCATGCATCGTCGTGAGCCATGGTGGTGAAGGCATTCCACCATGGGTTTTACTGGCGCACTGCACTAGAGGATATGGAGCAAATGGTGAAGGAATGCATTGGGTGCCAGCGATTCAGCCAGCAAAAGCACACTTCGGTTGTGGCCCTCAAGACGATCCCCATCACCTAGTAATTTGCTGTCTGGGGTTTGGACATGGTAGGCCCCTTCAAAACAGAATGATCCGGCATGACACACTCACTGGTGGCGGTGGACAAGTTCACCAAGTGGATTGAGGCAAAGTCAATTAAGAAACTGGATGGACCGACAGTGGTCAAGTCACATATATCATCACGCATTTCGGCTAACCCAAGAGCATCATCACTGACAACGGCATGAACTTCACCAAAGGGACCTTCACATGCTTCTTTGGAGATAAGGGTATCCTGCTAGACATAGCCTCCGTCGCACACCCCCAGTCCAACCGGTAGTGCAAGCGAGCAAACGGTCTGGTCCTTGCCGGAATCAAGCACGGCTGATCTAGCCACTGATGAAATCCCTCGGATGCTAGATAGAAGAGATGCCAGATGTGTGTTGGAGCCTGCGCACCACGCCAAACCGCTCCACCGGCTACACGCCATTCTTCCTTGTCTATGATGTAGAGGCAGTCCTGCCACCTGACATCAAGTTTGACGCACCTCGCAAGCTATTATACATAGAGCAGTGGGCCAAGGAAGCACATGAGGATAGTGACGATCTCCTAGAAGTGGCACGAGATCTGGCCTTGTCAAGATCCTTCATCTACCAGCATAACCTATGTAACTACCATGCTAGCTGGATCTGCAATGTCTTGTTCCAAGAGGGAATTCATTGGGAGGGACCATTCATCATCTGTCGAGCGCTTCAGAACAACTCATACTACCTCACCGACGCCCGCGAGCTAGCAAAGAACAAAATGGACCGCTCTAGCGAAGAAACTGAGCACCCATGGAACGCGAACCTGCTTTGCCAATTCTACACTGGAATAAGAAACGCATGTATCTTACTCTCATGTAATGCACAAGTTGACGACCTCAACAGAGTCACAGAGACTCTGTAATTATTTGGTATTTCTCGCTGCATAATTTGATGTTTTCTGGCTGCATTATTTTTTAACCCCAGATCCGGCATTATCTCCCGGGGACTCGTCGGATGGCCCAGGTGGACGCGCATTACAGAAGGGCGAAGTAATGTATGCGGTTCTAAGGGTTTCCTCTTCGATTCCAGCTGCAGACCGCATGTCGGCTGATAGACACGGCAAGAGCAGAAAGCTCGAAGACCTGTACACGAAAAGTCATAACAAAAACAAAAACTTCTGGACGCTCCGGTCGCACCTTCTTGCTCGACGCTGATAACTGAAAACCGAAGTATTGTGCAGTATGCCCACTAGCTAACCCTTTGACCCGGCTGCAGACAGCAACCCGACTCGTGGCCAGCAACGGCACTACTCGAACAAGCAATGCTCACTAAGAAAAGGACCAAGTAGTTGGCTTAGCGTGAAACAGAAAAGTTTCCAACCCAATGAGCAAACTACAGACTACATTCCACCTATGCATATCTAACGCATAAATCATCACTTCTGTTTTATTATTTGCACGAGCTCAAATTCAAGCCAAGTACTAAGGTCGGATACTAACTTCCCACAGACGGCAGAAGGCAGAAGGGAGCTTCGACCTGGCTGGATTCTCCAGCCGTCCTGAACCTCGGGGACTACACCATGTGGGTGCACTCGCGCGCCCCCACACAAAGACCGGAAAGCAGAAACAACAACACAAAAGGATGTTCAACTCGCCTGGATCCTCCAGCCGGCCCGAACCTCGGGGACTACACACTATGGGTGTGCTCGCATGCCCCACACAAAAACAAGCATACAAGAGCAAGCCAAACAAACAAAAATTGTAAGCAGAAGAGCACACGATAATATCACAAAAGGAGACGAAGCTCTCACTAGAGTTCAACATAGAACAAAATGAATTGTTCACTCACACGGACAAAAAGGACAAGTTTCCAACCGAGACAAATACTCCTGGCATTCCAGGGATCAAGCTTAAGAGTCAGCTGAAGGGGAAGAGGCATCCGCTGGAGCTTGTCTTGCGGCAGCCAGAAGCGGGTCATGGAAGTACGGCTCCGTGCCATCCGGATTGCTTAACTGTCGGTCCAGCTGGATGAAGCTCTCGATCTTAACACAGCAAGAGTGGATGTCAAGAACCTCGACATGAAGCTGGTCATAGCTAGTCCCCTGCCGGAATCCTCGAGAAAGGCTCTAGAGATCCACGTTAGGATACCAAGACTTCAACAGTGCAAGCACCATCTCCGCACCACCGTGTGCTTCCCACTCCCTCACCGCGTCCATGAGATCAATGCTGAAAAAATTGAGAAGGTGAAGAAGCTTGAATGGAAACTTTGGGTTATTCAATCAATGGTGGATGTTGCCCAGTCGAAAGCGTGCCAGGCCCTCGATCGTGAGGCATACTTCTTGGACGAAATTTTTGGGGCAAGTGAAAAGATGTTATGTAAGTCCTTTTGCATTTGCTTTTTGCTGCTCCCCTTCTTGCAGGATGCCAACGCTTTATCCTCATCTATTTTTTGTTTTGTAGGCATTTGATTGAGGGAAAAACCCAATGTTTGCACAACCGAATTTAAGATCTTGTGTCTGCTTCTCAAAATTCCGGGACAGACTTTTGGATTGATCACCGTCGTGCTTATGTCGTGGCTCTGCTTCAAGACCGTTTATCTGAGGGGGAGAAATTTGTTGAGTGTTGTCGTAGATCGTTGGCCATTGTTTATAATGCCATGTTTCCTCGGGATCCCCATCCTTAGAATTTAGCTGATTTGATGGCGAAGTTTCAACAGGGTGAATGGATTCATCATTTTGTGAAGCTTCAACTTGTGGCGAGTGCCAAGCTTGCGCTGTCTTGGGTGCATGCTCACCATCCGATGCTTGATTTGGATGTCATATTGTCGGGGATGCCTTCTTCTTCTGATGGTGGTCTTGTCAGTATGGCGCCTCACTACGCTGTCGCTCGTAGTCCTGCGATTAAGATTGTCCGGAGGTGCCCAGAGGCACATGGGGAGTTTTTATGAACTTTGCTATAAGACTGTTTCTGCTCCCATTATATACCTTTGTAATTTTAGAAGCAATATTGTACAGAGCTATTTAGACTTGTCAAAAAGGTCATATGCTTATACGAGATTTTGATTATATGTTATATCCTTTTGTACAGGACCTGATGAGTTGATGTTCCTTGCATAATTACTATTTCCTTCGTATACCTTTGAAACATTATGGTGAGAAGTACTTTCTTGATTCATTGATAAGTATAAGGGAATACATTGCATTGGGGTGTTCGCCTAGCCATTGGCCTTATTGAATATAGAAATATATAAGAGTAAAGAATAAAAATTGCGACTTCTGTCTTGAGGTACTCCATCACACCCCTTGTTGGTTTGAGGGGAGTATCATCTTTTCAACTGGAGGCGTCATGTCTGTACGGCGGACTAGAGAGAAAACTAGTTGGCTTACCGAGTTAATTATACTTGTAAAATTGATGCATACACGTAGGTCGTCACTTCCTTTGGGGACGAGCATTAGGTTGGCTACCCATGTTGCTTTTTCTTATCTCCATGACACGCCATGTATTTGTGAGGCAAGGAGTTTTCTCTCCAATGGCCTTGATTTGTCGGGTGGGTTTTCCATTGGCGGCTGTGCTGATTTTGTTGGGTGCTCATCGAGTTCCTTTTGGAATTTTTCCTTGTTGACATAGTTTCCGGTGGTTCCCCAATTCTCACGAGGGAACCCGACGAGCGCGCCTTCCTTTGCGGGACTAGAAGTGGAAACCGAATAGGTAGCTTTTATGGGTGCGTGATGTACCTGATCTTCCAGGGTTCTCTCGTTGGGGACACGTCCTTCGTGTAGTAGTTCTTCATCCGCTATTTTCAACTGGCCAAATTACGTCTCCATCCCGAAGGATTCTGATATTTTGTTGAATTCTCGATAACAACTATCCGAGCGGCTAAAACTTCCTTTTACTGTTATGCCCCATTGGGTGCTGGCATTTTGTCAACACCCGGATTTTTAATCCCAGATGCCTGTTATGCCATACATCGCAATCTCAGGATTACCATTTTTGCGAGACATAACAGATTGGATATCACAGTACATCATCCATTACAAACCATAAATAAGGTCTTACACAAATAAGGATCTCATGATCCAGTCTTAATACAACAAGCAATAGAATAAATAATAAGCGTAGTGCTGGGGTCCATCTTCCGGGGCACAGATAATGCTGACGAAGGCAGATAGTCTTAGTTATCATAGCCATCCTGTTGGCCGTCATCTTGGTAGTATCCTTCATAGTCTGGCCATAGGAATAGCTAGGGACAAAAGCCATGAGTTCTCTTTAAGTACTCACAAACTACCACTAACAAGTAAGATAGTACTAGTGTAAATGCTAACTCTAAGTTTGACTATAAAGTTAAGTTTGAAACCTAAGCTGAGTTCAGAAACAAAGAAAGATAAAATAAGGTTCTAGAATCACTTAAGTTGGGAAGCTAGTGTCATAGTCACAACCCTGTTGTGGTCAAGTCAAGATTCACCATTCATTTCATAAGTCATTTTGAAAACATCTGACAACGAAACAGTATGGCCACTCCAACTGTCCATAACCGCGGACACGACTATTCGAATAGTTTGACACTCTGCAGAGGTGGTACACTTTCACCACAAGATTCGATACATCTGTCAGGTATAACCCTGAATCATCATACTTAGTATGCAGATAATCAAACATAACCTTTCCTTTACACACTCTAGTATAAGCACCTCTCCTATGAGCATGGCCTCCCAACCATGACCATCTGCCATCTTGGCCACTTCATAGGTGGACAACATTGAGAGGTAGCCTTAGCGCAAACCTCTCCCGCGAGGGAACTAACACTAATGCATATAAGCTTCTAGCTAATCCTTACCCAATTCAGGTATTGTGGTTGTACGGTAAAATTGGAATGGTATCGCATCCGAATCCAACCATCAGTTTTGTAAAAGGATTAAGGCTCATGCCTCAATATTTTCATCATCATAAACCATTTGTGTTTCTCAACAAATGTCAAAACATCTTAATAGAATGACTCATCATTCCAAGGTTTTCATAATTCATTTTCACCAAGTGATCCCATCTAAAGTGACTCAAGTTTTGATCTAGCTCTAAGCTACTAAGTTAAGAGTGTTCACTAAGGTGGGGATGCTAAGATCAATCTCGTGCCATAGAATGACATCTAAGGTTATCTCGATAGGTCAAGTTTTATAATTTTTATGCTATCTTCCAAAACAAGTAAAGGACTTTGGTAAAGTAAGAAGTAAAGATTGAAATTAAATCTTGGACTAGGTATAAATCCAAATGGTATCACCAAAGCATGCCTAATGCCTTTGCTCAGGTTATCTAGCTTGCAAGGGTTAGCTTGCATTGTTAATGATGGCTTGCTAGTATAATACTTGCAAGTGTTAGCTTTCTCAGTTTACATGAAGTGCTAGGCTTGCCTTGGGTAGTGCACAGGTTGAAGTTTTCTTCCTCCTCTTGGTAGAGCTCCTCCTTCTCGAAAGCTTGGTCGGTACTATCTTCTATAAATACATACGGGATACACAATCACCAAACAATACTGAACTAGGATGCTTAGTACACTAGGGCACACATTTGATGATCTATTATCATCACAAGCATCACAAAGTTTTATTAACTAGTTTCATTCTTTT
Organism: Avena eriantha; assembly: GCA_910589775.1. Lineage (NCBI taxonomy): Eukaryota > Viridiplantae > Streptophyta > Magnoliopsida > Poales > Poaceae > Avena > Avena eriantha. Next base: position 116,388,365 of record OU342740.1, read on the forward strand.
TATTTAACAAAAGTAATTTCCACTCCTTGAAAAATAACTAAGATTTAATATTCACCACTTAAAATATGGGATCATGTGGACACATGTCCTCACCACATATTCTACCATATGGGAATGTGATTTAACGGTTGGATCACATTTAATTAAGTTTAAGTTTATTATTTAAAGATTTAATGTGATTAGAAATGCCTATATAGTATTATTTGGTACTAGTCCAAAGTCACTGCATGTAAACCTTATATTATTACATATTTAGATAGGTATGGTTAATTGTGATTTTTGAGAGTTGGAATAAACTCAAAAGCTATTATGGTTGATTTTATAAAAATGTTTGAATGTGCAAAAGCTCCTGTCTTGTTATTTTTACTAGGAGAGATCTCTAAATCTAAATGAATTAAATCCAACGGGCTTGGATAGGTCTTTTCAGTAGTTTTCTAAAAAAAATTGAATCACTCAATTTGGTTCAGTAAATCTCCCTGAATTAATTTTTGAACTAAGGGACAGAAGTGAGTTCAAACTAAAATAGAAAAACCTATATTTGAATTCATGAGCTAGCGCGGGAAAACTAACGGGCCGGCCCAGTGGCGCTCCGCGGTGCGAATGACCACAGACAGGGGGGTCCCACAGGTCAGCGGCACATCAAACGCGAAGCGGTATGGGGCAACATGGACCGTGCGATTAAAAATAAGATCTACGGCTGAGGATCGTCGTCCCCAGCGAACAGGTCACCGGCGAGAGCTAACCCTAGTGGCTCGGTGGGGTGCAATGGGGGCATATTAGGGCTCCAGCTGGCGTGGTGATGGGGGCGATCGAACATGCTGTCGACGGCGGACTCAGGCGTGGTCGCGGTGGCTCTTGGGGTGGACGAAATCTACGGCGCCTCTCCTCCTCTGCTGCGGCAAGCTCCGGCTAAATTCCAGCGAACGGTGGCCCACCTTGCTACGGGGATGGGGTGGAAGGATTAGTGGAGAGAGGTGTAGCATCCCAATTGTCTAACAATTGTAATTCTACTTGGTCTAGTAATATAATGGGTACTTCCTATATATAATTGTTGCATCATAATTATATCATGCTCATGTCATCATGCCACCTTGCATTTGAGCATCATATAAAACCCTTTATCTTTGGTTCTTCTCTCATATGCATTATTAATTGTATTTGCCTCTTGATATTGTATTTGGTTATTGATATATTGTTTAATGCCCAAGTTGAGTTGGGGGCATGTCTTTTATTCCACTTCACCACCTTTCTTTGTCACCACCTTATAATTCCACCATTCTACTTACCCATGGGCTTCTATTTTCTTTTGGTATTTAATCTAGCTCATGGGAGATGGGATGGATCCAATTCTATCTTCTTTTGCTTGGACTTTATTACATTTTTGGGATGCATAAGAATAATGCCATGTTATTATTATTGTCTTCACAAGCAAAAGAACATGGCATTTAATTATCATGCATGGGCCATGCAATAGCATCACTATCTTTAGCTCTTTTGTTTTGTCTTTGTTTTAGTGCATCTTTATTTTGTGAGAATCACTCTATATCTTCACCATCCCCATGACCCGAACAAAACCTTCTCCCCATTATGCATGATCATGTGGGATTTTCTCTTGGACTTTTTAAACCGCCTCCCTCTCTCTCTCTCTCTCTCTTGTTTTGTTTCCTCACCAACAACTTGTGCTCATCCACCAAGCCCTCTCCTCACTCCATAGCTATCTCTGTTCCATTATTCAAAATTTGCAAAAACTTCCAAAAAGGGGTATTTCTTGGGCTTGTTTAAATCTGCAACAAAACAAAAATAAAAACAGTTAATAAAATAAAAACAAATAAAAAGAGAGAGCCCAGCAGCAGCCCCTCCCTACCTGGTCGTAGCCCAGCAGCAGTTTTCGGCCTGCCCTTCTTTCCTCCTGGGCCGCTCCTTTTCTCTCCATCGGCCCGTACCCCTTCGCTCACGCCGTCTCCCATGTTTCTCTTCTCCGTCGCCGCCCTCTCTGCTCAGCGACAGACGGCAGCGGCAGGTGGCCGTCCCCGCCGTCATCCACGTCAGCAGGCACGCCGAGTGTGTGACCGCCCCGCCCTTATCCTCTCGCGCTGCGCTGCCGAACCCTAGCTTCCGTCCTCGTTTCCCTCTCACCTTCTCCACCGTACCACGCCCGCCGCCAGACAGAGCGCCACTACGCCGTTGCCGTCCTAGGTGGTGTCCGAGGACTCGCCGGGAAGCCCCGCCGCGGACCGTGGCGACGTTTCCGCCTGCTAGGAGGAGCCAGGACCGCTCGGAGCTGCCCCCTTGCCAGCGAGCCGTGCACCATCGCAGCAACCTCGCCGTCCCCCTCCGCTCCGACCACCCCGTCCTCTGATTTCCATGGGAATCAGACGAGGTGAGCGCCCCTCTCGTTCCTCTCCCATTTCCTCCCCTCCGCGTGGCCGCGCCGCCCAAATTTGACCCCCGCCGGTGAGGTGCCCCGCCGTCGAGTAGACCTAGGCCGGCGTTTTTTCCCCTCTGTTCCCCGAGGCGCTCCATCTGGTACAGCCCACCTTCGATGCTTCACCTTGAACAAGATCTGTAGCCAGTGATCCCCTCTCCTTGTTTTGTTTTGGAAGCCACGCGAGATACGCTCCCGTTCCATCGCCATCCTCGCCGGAAAACCTCGCCGTTGTTAGGTTGTCATCGCGAATTCAGAGAGCAGGCATCAGGTTCAGTCAGAGCACGGGCGCCGTTTCGAGGAAAAGCCCCCCTCACCTTTTGTCGATCACGTCTAGGTCCTTCGCAGCCCCAGCGACCCCACAAGTCAGCCCCGGTGTAGATTTGCAAGAAAGCCCCCGTAGTTGTAGTTTCTCAACTCACGCTCCCCAGGATCGCCCACGTGTCATTCGCCCGCTGGCCGCGCACGCGTGTGGCCCCATCATCACCCAGCCCCACCAGTCAGCCTTAGTGGCTAGCAAGCCCCGCGTACGAAAAGGGTCGCTGTGCCGTTTTTGCCAGCTCAGCGCCGTGCCGGTTTCGGGCCCGCATGTCAGTGGCGGTGGCTAAGTCTGGCTGAGTATTAAAAGTCGGCATGTTTATCTGTTTAAATAAAACAAACTCTATAAATGTTTAATTCAAATTCAAATCAGATTTTAAATAACTTTTAAATTATAATCCAATTAATACAAATGATATATGTTTTTGAATCAGAAAAATGTGAGGAATTCAAATATCCTATTCAAAATATTGTTTGACCACTTTAAAATTTCGAGATGATTAAAATTACAACTAAAATGCCCTTTTCTTAATAAATTAATAACTTTAATTCTACAACTCCAAATTTGACAAATAATATGTCTAAATCGATCAGCACGACGAGCCCGTTCTATCTATGCAGTCCTTGTTCTGAATTGAAGCATGCATCATGTAATTATTAAAAATCTGAACTGTTTATGGCAATAAAATTTGACTAAATAAATAATAAAATGCTTTATTCTTGTACCTCACACCTCACCATGCCATGCTACTTTAATGCCATGTAAATTGTGCATCATTCATCATGGCATGCTTGTTTTCTTGTCACATTTTATTTCCTATGCTTGTGCACTTTATTCATGTTGGCCCTTGTTTGTTTGGTTCTTCTTAGAATAGACGCCCAGCAGGAGAATTACCAGGAATCATAGGAGTTCTACCCAGATCCATCTCTCGCTTCAACTGAGCTGTCAGACAAGCACTACCACATGCTTGCATACATATAGTACATATTGCCTCTATCTTAATCTTGCATCATTGAGTCGCGATTGCATTAAAATTGAATCCCAAGTACTGCATAGCCTTTACTTTTAAACCCCACCGAAGCTTGTTCCTCCATCCCATGAGCCATTACTACAGGAGTTGTTTGAGCCATGCGAGTCGTAGAAGAACATGTGTAGGGTATGTGAGTGTCCGATGAATAATGAGGTACCTAAACAACATAACCTGAGTAGTAATGGGATAACTAATGAAAGAGGCACCGGTGAGCAATATCTGCTATTTGGTTTTTCATGCTCACTTGTGTCCCGTAGGACCCCGAGTACTTGATTCCTGTTCCTTGACTATTCGCACTATACACATCCGGGAGGCCTTATGGACCCCCCTGAGCCAGAGCTTGATTCATTCTTATTTCTTGGGGACACAAGTAGTTTGGGGCTTTATTACTATCCTGTACTTATGCCATGTTTTACTGTTTTATTTAAGATTGTGCGTGGAGCACCTGTACTGTTTTGGATGCGGAGTGTTTTCGCGGTATCGACAAGCCCAGTCACATTTTCGGGTTCCCAGTCGTTTACAGCCGGCGCAAACCTTGGGTTCGTCTCGGAGTCGGCCAACTTCGTTGCGGGTAACTTAATGGGGTGGCCCCCTGAAATATTTCTGAATCCTGTGATTGCTTTGTCGTGAATGCCTCATTGGGTTTTGATTTGGTTTTTCCGAGGTTGATCGAGTGTGTGTTGCTATTCGTGCACCCCTGCAGGGTAAATCTTTCTGAAAGCCGTGTCCGCGGTTATGGACGACTTGGAGCATAGTTTCTCGATCATAGACAAGTATAACTAAAGTACCGCTTTTAATCTGACTAAGTATCTGATTAGTAAATAGTGCAATACTCATGGAATGGTTAATAAAACTGCCAACGGATGGGGGGGTTGTTCGTTCGCTTCCTCGTTGGTAAGCGAGGAGGAGGATGGATCTGTTCATTATACTGTTATAACTGTTGTTCTTAATTCACGGACATCCGTCTATCATTGGTTTGGCGGATGGTTAGCGAGTATCTATAGAATTGTTAGCTATTATCTTTTGCTGCAATTGCGTCACCCCAGGTTGTGTCCCCTTTAGTGGCATCAAGACTTGCTGAGTACCCCTAGGGTCTCACACAATAAATTGTTTGATTCAGATGAACTGGTGTACCCGCAAGTGGATACTGGGTGGAGGAGACCGATGATGTTGGCAACGATCATTCGGTGTAGAGATTCCACGAACGGGGATCCGTGAGATCTATGGGCGGGATGTGTTTATTTATGTGGCATCTTATGCCGATTTGCTTCTTATCCTTACTCGGATCTTGTTTCCGCTTCCGCCTGATACTCTGATGTTTGTTGTATGAGGAGCTATCCTAAAATATTATCTCTATTTGGATATTTCAATCTTGCCGTATGGTGTTGCAATATTTCTATTTCTTTTAGATGGAATGGCTCTGAGGACTGTTGTATGTGGCTTGCATACATACTCATTTGTGTATGTAGTTGATCCCGTCGCCTACCGATTACGCCGCTCGTTCTTGTCCTGCTGTTCTGAAATTGGTTAGGACGGCCGAAAGGTCTACCGTGAGTGGCCCTGGGCCCCACCGTACTATTTTAACCACTTTCGTTTATCCAGGCATGTAACTAAGAGCGTAATTCACCGAGGTAGTTACAAGAGGGGGGTGAGATGGTGTGAGTAGTTTGTGCTGGGGTGGCCTCCTTTTATAGGGCGACGAAGCGACCGAACGGGATGGGCTGGCGACTCCAGCGAGGGCTGCACAGCGTGCTAGCGGCGAGGTAAGGGACGGTGGCCTGCCTCTTGGAGGTGCTCTACAGTTTAAATGCACGGCTAGGGGCGGTGGCGTTTGGTCGGGAGCGTCCCGTGCTCTAGGAGACCGAGGCGGTGCTCAACGCGACGCACGGCGACTGTGGGTCATGCAGCGGCGCACGGCCATGTCTGGCGGGTGGCTGGGGTCGAGGCGGAGCGGCGTGCACGGTATTGGGTCGAGGGGCGGTCTGTGGCATGCTGGCGGTGAGGGCGCGCTCTGGCTGCGCGCAGAGAGAATGGGCGGTGATGCTGGGGAGTGGTCCAGTGGCTGGCAGAGGCCTTGGGATGGACCATGGGCAGCGGTAGGGTGGCGCCTAGCTTCCTGGAGCGGCGGAGAGGGGCTGGCGGTCTGCTGCTGCGTTGGCAACATTGGCCGGCGAGCTTGGCGTCGGGGCGGCGTTGCACTGGCGCCAGGGGCTATAACTAGGGTGGGTTTTGGTCGAGTTGGGCTCAGGGGAGACAATACTGATAAATGCAAACCATGTGGCTCGACAATACTTGATCAAAACGGTAATAGTTAGGCTAAATTGATTATGTCTGCAAGGTGTTTGTAGAAATGGCCAAAAGAATTCAAGTTTTGAATTTTGAGATGATTTTTGGTGGAGTTTGTCACATGCTTAAGCATCTGTGGTTGCTTGGGATTTGAAAATGGTGTTCATTTGAGTGGTTTTTTAATAAGTGTGATCTTGATAGCTACACTAGATTCAATTTTCAAATTCCATTTAAAATTAGTGTTTGCAAGTTTTTGGTAGATCACAAAGTGGGCCTTGGTACATCACTACTTGTACTAGCAAGGGGTGCAAAGATCCACATTTGTTTCTGTTAAGAATTGACTCCTTAGAACAGCCAAAGTAGGCATGTTGATTAAAATGGCACAAATGACCATTTCCTTCTTTTATTCATTTTGATTTGTTTTTCTTTGGGAATGATCTAGATGATGTTTATTTCACCTAAGAATCATTTTTCAATCAATGGCTCACTTAATCATGGCAATTCAAAACAACTCCTATTTAAATGCACACACATATGAATGCTTTAATATTTTTAAATGGAAAAGTTTTTGTTAACTCTAAATTTGATGATTTGGATCTTGATTACTTGGATTTTAGTTTTGGGATGTTACAAACCTTCCCCCCTTAAACAAAATCTCGTCCTGAGATTTACGAAAGAAAACTAGGAGCCAAAGAGATCTTGGAACTCTGTCCTAATGTAATCTTCTCGCTCCCAAGTGGCTTCCTCTTCGGTATGGTTACTCCATTGAATCTTGAGATATTTGATACTTATGGTCCTGGTGGTTCTGTAAGATTCTTCTAATATATGGATGGGCACTTCACGATATGTCAGGTCATTGTTGATCTCAACAGCTTGGTGATCGATGTTCTTGAAAACTTCAGTCTTCTCCGGCACTTCCAGGCATTTGCAAAGTAACGAGATATGGAACACATTGTGGATGGCTGACATTTCTTCTAGCATTTCAGAATCTTGAAGGGGCCAATATATCTGGGGGCTAACTTTCCTTTCAGACTAAAGCGTTGTGTTCCCTTCAATGGCGAAACCTTGAGATATACAAAATCACTGACATTGAAAGTCAGGTCCCTCCTTCTCTTGTTAGCATAACTCTTCTGTCTGGATTGGGCGGTCTTGAGGTTCTCACGGACTTTGTGAACCTTCTTTTCGGCTTCTTGGAGAATGTCGGGTCCAAAGATCTGACTCTCTCCTACTTGCGACCAATTCAAAGGGGTACGACATTTTCTTCCGTATAGAAATTCAAATGGTGCCATTTCCAAACTAGCTTGATAACTGTTGTTATATGAGAAGTCTGTGAAAGGCAGGCAGTCTTCCCATTTTGATCCATACTCCAAAACACAAGATCTCAACATATCCTCTAGGATCCGATAGACTCTTTCAATCTGTCCATCAGTTTGCGGGTGATAAGCGGTGCTGAAATTCAACTTGGTTCCTAATCCCTCTTGGACTTTCTGCCAAAATCTCGAGGTAAATTGGGTTCCTCGATCTGATACTATGGTCTTACGGATTCCATGCAGACTAACAATTCTAGCAATATACAACTCTGCTAGCTTCGAACTCTGGTAGGTTGTTTTGACAGGAATAAAGTGAGCTACCTTGGACAGTCTATCAACGATGACCCAGATTGAGTTATTTCCCCTACTAGAAGTAGGCAAACGGTGATAAAGTCCATTCCGATGGAATCCCATTTCCATTCCGGAATCTGCAATGGTTGCAACAGTCCTGTGGGTCTCTGATGCTCTGCTTTGACTCTTTGACAGATGTCACATTTGGCGATGTAGCTTTTGATTTCTCTGTTCATCTTGTGCCACCAAAATTGCTCTTTCAAATCTTGATACATCTTCGTTCCTCCGGGGTGGATAGAATAAAGAGTATCATGAGGTTCCTCCATGATAACCTGCTTCAGCTCTGAATCTGCTGGCACACAGATACGTCCTTTGTACCACAGAACTCCTTCTTCGTCTTCAATGAATCCAGGTACCTTGCCTGTACCAATACGACGTTTGATTCCGTCGATACTTTCTTTTCCCTTCTAGTCTTCCTTGATTTGCCTGATTAACGTGGGTTGAAGTTCAATGCTAGCTAAAAATCCTTAGCTAACAAGCTCAGTCCTAAACTGCTCCAACTCCTCATACAAACTTGGTTGCTTCTCCTTGATCATGGTGATTAGCCTACACGACAATCTGCTAAGAGCATCCGCTACCACCTTGGCTTTGCCGGGGTGATAGTGAATGTCAAGGTCATAATCCTTGATTAACTCTATCCTTCTCCTTTGCCTCATATTCAGCTCCTTCTGAGTGAAAATATACTTCAAGCTCTTGTGATCTGAGTAAATCTCACAGCGATTACCCATCAGATAATGACGCCATGTCTTCAATGCCAACACTACGGCTGCTAACTCAAGATCATGGGTCGGATAGTTCTGCTCATGCTTCTTCAGTTGCCGAGACAGGTAAGCTATGTATTTGCCTTCTTGCATCAATACACATCCGAGACCAATCTTGGATGCATCACAATATACATCAAATAGCTTCTTGATATCTGGCATGATCAATATTGGGGCTGAAATCAATCTCTTCTTCAGTTCCTAGAAACTGGCTTCACATTTGTCGGTCCATTCAAACTTCTTGTCCTTCTTCAACAATTGGGTCATAGGTCTGGCGATGCTCGAAAATCCTTCTACGAACTTGCGGTAATATCCCGCTAATCCGAGAAATGCACGGACTTGGGTTTGAATGGTTGGGGCTTCCCATTCTTCGACATCTTTAATTTTGGCGGGATCAACAGAGACTCCTCCGAGAGACACAATATGGCCTAGGAATCCTACTTCTTTCAGCCAAAACTCACACTTGCTGAACTTGGAATATAACCGATGCTCTCTCAGGGTTTCTAGGATAATTCTCAGATGTTGCTCATTCTCTTCTTATGACTTGGAGTAGATAAGGATATCGTCGATAAACACAATGACAAACTTATCTAGGAAATTCATAAAGATCTTATTAACGAGATTCATGAAATAAGCAGGGGCATTGGTTAATCCAAAAGACATAACCGTATACTCGTATAAACCATAACGAGTAGTAAAGGCGATCTTCAGAATATCCGTTGCACGAATCTTAAGTTGGTGATAACCAGTCCTAAGGTCAATCTTTGAGAATACCTGGGCACCAGTCAACTGATCAAACATATCTTCTATCTTTGGCAAAGGGTACTTGTTTTTGATGGCGACGTCATTCAGCTTCCTGTAATTTGTGCACAAACGGTTGCCTCCATCTTTCTTGTCGATGAATAAACGGGTGATCTCCATGGCGATGCGCTTGGTTGAATCAAGCCTGTGGCTAACATAGCATCCAACTACTTCTTCAATTCTACTAACTCTGAGGGGTTCATGCTGTATGGTCTCCGGGCTATGGCTCCGGTTCCGGGGATTAGTTCGATAATGAACTCAATATCCCTATCCGGGGGCATACCTGGCAATTCATTTGGGAATACGTCGGGGTATTCAGAGACTACTCTGACTTGGTCTATGGTGGGTAGGGCTAGACTCTTGTTGCACTTGAATTGACGAGGTAAGGTTTCAGATATATGCTCTACTGTGACTCCATAGCTACTGGTCATGGTGATAGCTTTCTTAGCACAGTCTATCAGTCCTTTATGCCTTGACATCCAGTCCATACCTAGTACTACTTCCAATCCTTTGGTTCCGTGTACGATTAGGTTGGCATAAAAATATATCCCATGTATTCTAATAGGCACAACTTTGCAAAATTTTCTAGCTTTTGTAGTTGAACCGGGGATTTGAACTATCATGACATGCTTCAAGTTGGTTGGGTGAATCTTACTAGTGCATGCAAATTCTTCGGTGACAAATGAATGCGATGCTCCTGAATCAAACAATACCCTTGCTAAAACTGAGTTGACAGAAAACATACCCAACACTACCTCTGGCGCTTCTTGGGCTTCCTCTGCGTTCATGTGGAAGAGACGACCGTTGCGGTTGTGAGGGTTCCCTGGGGCAAACCTTCTCCCTGGTTCAACACGATGCTGCTGTTGAGCTGGGGCATTCACATTGGCAGTGGCGGCGGTCTTCTTGGGACACTCATTGGAATAGTGGCCCTTCACTCCACACTTGAAACAAGTTATCTAGGACTTGTCTTTTGCTACGACAGGCACATCATTGCTGCCAGTTCTGGGTGCAATGTTGTTATTGTTGTTGCTCTTGGGAGGTGCATGGTTGAAATTGCTGGTGTTGCCAGAGTTGTGGTTGTTTCCTCGGGACTTCACATTTCCTCTGCTACGGTTCGGGTAGCTTGGGCGAGACATTGGAGGTCGGTTGTTCCTTAGTGCATATCCTGGTGAGGGGTTGGGACGGTACTTCTGGTGACTGTTGGATCTAGATTGCTGCATCATACGATGTTTGCGGTTGTCGTTTGCCTGATTAATCTTCCCTTCCATCCGAATGGCAGAGTCGACTAGCTCTTCGAGATCCTCGAAGCAGATGTTGACGAGGACAGTCTGCATCTCATCATGCAGTCTATTTAGGAATCTCTCCTTCTTCTTGGCCTCCGTGTTGACCTCATCGGGGGTGTACCTCGCAAGCGACAGGAATCTCTCACGGTATTCCACCATGGTCATTCTGCCCTGCTTCAACTCTCTGAATTCACCCTCATTCGGGTGACTAGACCCAGCGGCACGTGGGTGCGGCTGAACTTGATCTTGAAGGCTTCCCATGTCATCACTTGACCATGGTTCATCAGGCGGATGCTGTTCCACCAGGCTCTTGCGTCTCCTGCCAAGTAGTGGGTGGCAAAGAGAACATTCTCGTTGTCATCAACTCTGGCTACTTCCAAATTATTCTCCATCGTCTACAACTAGTCATCAACATCTAATGGGTTCTCTGAAGTTATAAAGATGGGTGGATTGGTATTCTGGAAGTTTTTTAGCTTGGATCCTTGATGATCCTGATTTGCATGCCCTTGGTCGTTTTGGGCCAACTGGGCTTTCTGCTGCAGTGTTGCTAAGTTGGCCTAGCACTCTGCCCTACTTGCTTCACGGTCTGCAACTAACATCTGCATAATTTGTAGCATTGGGTCTTGCGACGAGCTGCTCCCTCCTTGGTTTCGACGAGTCATCTAAAGATTGAGGTAGATAAAGGGGTAAGAGGGAATGTTCTAAGTTTCATGGTTTTGGTTTCAAAGCTAAACTTTGAGTTCAACTCAGGTTTTGCAACTAACTCCATTTCTTTCATTCAAGCAAAGCACACGATACAAACACACAGACACACCACAACAACAAAGGAAAACAGATGGTTTTAAGAACCATTCTGGAAGCTACGATACAGTGGGACCGATACCTCTCATGCTCCGATAGTGCTCTAGTGCATCTACTCATTGTCGATGAAGTCAGAGTCCTCATCATCAGTGTAGAAGTCAACAGCATCCTCCTCCAGAAAGTCATCGTCATTGCTGATGTAAGAATCCATGTCTCCCTGGATATCTTCACCCTCCTCTTCTTCCTCCTTTGCTGCAAGCTGAGCTTCTTGCTCCTTGACGGTCTTCTCGAGGTCGGCCACCTTCTTGCGAAGACGGGCGATGGTGCGATCCTTCTTCTCACACTGACGGCAAAGAGACTGCCGGTCTTTGACAAGCAGTGAGAAAGTCTAGGCCTTCTGGTCGGCAATGGCACGGTTGTGGTTGGCAAACTCCCTAGCATTGTCCAGTTCCTTCTAGCGATCGTACACCAGGAAGTCAAGGTTCTCCACTTGACGCTTCAACTCCGGGTGACTTGGCATCTCCATCGGCATTCCCATGAAGTCACGTCTTGCATAGTGAGCAAAACGGGTTCCATAGATGTGTGAGAGCTTCATGCATTGCCCTGGCTAATCCATCTAGCCAGTTGTTCTCCCTTACAGAGAACTGGATTCTCTCGGACATTGGTGCTTCTACGCTTCCTCGAAGATTAGCGGTGACTAGCCACTGTAAATCTCCTTCTGGTGGTCCTGGAAGTTGAGCTCCAAGAAACTCTGGATGCGGGCATCCCAAGAGTTCTGATGGTGAATCCAGATCCCTCTCAAAGATCAGCTGACCTCCATTTCCCAACTGGTAGAACTTGCTGAACTGAGACTCCATCTACAAGAATTAAGGATGAGGAAGTTAGTGAAGTGATCAAGTGTGTCAAATTTTATGTAGTAATGTAAGAATTTGAGGAACATGAATTTTTGAGAAAGAATGAATTCTCAAGGGTAAGAGGGGAAATAGTTTTTCATAAATACTCACTTTGGTTTTGACATTGAGTTTTTGTTTTGACGTCCATTCTAACTAGGGTCTCCTATGGTCAGGATGGCTCTGATACCAACTTGTCAACACCCGGATTTTTAATCTCAAATGCCTGGTATGCCATACATCGCAATCCCATGATTACCATTTTTGTGAGACATAACATATTGGATATCACAGTACATCATCCATTACAAAACATAAATAAGGTCTTACACAAATAAGGATCTCATGATCCAGTCTTAATACAAGAAGCAGCGGAATAAATAATAAGCGTAGCGGTGGGGTCCATCTTTCACCGGCACAGGCAATGCTGACGAAGGCAGATAGTCCTAGTTATCATAGCCGTCCTGCTGGCCGTCATCTTGGTAGTCTCCTTCATAGTATGGCCATAGGAATAGCCAGGGACAAAAGCCATGAGTACTCTTTAAGTACTCGCAAACTACCACTAACAAGTAAGATAGTACTAGTGTAAATGCTAACTCTAAGTTTGACTATAAAGTTAAGTATGAAACCCAAGCTGAGTTCAGAAACAAAGAAAGATAAAATAAGGTTCTAGAATTACTTAAGTTGGGAAGCTAGTGTCATAGTCACAACCCTGTTGTGGTCAAGGAAAGATTCACCATTCATTTCATAAGTCATTTTGAAAGCATCTGACAACGAAACAGTATGGCCACTCCAACTGTCCATAACCACGGACGCGACTATTCGAATAGTTTGACACTCTGTAGAGGTGGTACACTTTCACCCCAAGATTCGATACATCTGTCAGGGATAACCCTGAATCATCATACTTAGTATGCAGATAATCAAACATAACCTTTCCTTTACACACTCTAGTATAAGCACCTCTCCTATGAGCATGGCCTCCCAACCATGACCATCTGCCATCTTGGGCACTACATAGGTGGAAAACATTGAGAGGTAGCCTCAGCTCAAACCTCTCCCGCGAGGGAACTAACACTAATGCATATAAACTTCTGGCTAAGCCTTACCCAATTCAGGTACTGTGGTTGTATGGTAAAATTGGAATGGTATCGCATCCGAATCCAACCATCAGTTTTGTAAAAGGGTTAAGGCTCATGCCTCAATATTTTCATCATCATAAACCATTTGTGTTTCTCAACACATGTCAACACATCTCAATAGAATGACTCATCATTCCAAGGTTTTCATAATTCATTTTCACCAAGTGTTCCCATCTAAAGTGACTCAAGTTTTGATTTAGCTCTAAGCTACTAAGTTAAGAGTGTTCACTAAGGTGGGACGCTAAGATCAATCTCATGCCATAGAATGACATCTAAGGTTATCTAGATAGGTCAAGTTTTATACTTTTTATGCTACGTTCGAAAACAAGTAAAGGACTTTGGTAAAGTAAGAAGGGATGCTTGAAATTAAATCTTGGACTAGGTATAAATAGAAATGGTATCACCAAAGCATGCCTAATGCCTTTTCTTAGGTTATCTAGCTTGCAAGGGTTAGCTTGCATTGTTAATGACGGCTTGCTAGTATAATACTTGCAAGTGTTAGCTTGCTCAGTTTACTTGAAGTGCTAGGCTTGCCTTGGGTAGTGCACTGGTTGAAGTTTTCTTCCTCCTCCTCTTGGTAGAGCTCCTCCTTCTCGAAAGCTTGGTCGGTACTATCTTCTATAAATACATACGGGATACACAATCACCTAACAATACTGAACTAGGATACTTAGTACACTAGGGCACACTTTTGATGATCTATTATCATCACAAGCATCACAAAGTTTTATTAACTATTTTCATTATTTTTATTTAAGAAAAGTAATTTCTACTCATTGAAAAAAACTAAGATTTAATATTCACCACTTAAAACATGGGATCATGTGGACACATGTCCTCACCACATATTCTAACATATGGGAATGTGATTTAAGGGTTGGATCACATTTAATTAAGTTTAACTTTATTATTTAATGATTTAAAGTGACTAGAAATGCCTATATAGCATTATTTTGGTACTAGTCCAAAGTCACTGCATGTAAACCTTAATATTATTACATATTTAGATAGGTTTGATTAATTGTGATTTTTGAGAGTTGGAATCAACTCAAAAGTTATTATGGTTGATTTTATCAAAAATGTTTGAATGTGCAAAAGCTCCTGTCTTGTTATTTTTACTAGGAGAGATCTCTAACTCTACAACGGTGTTTGATAGATCTTTTCAGTAGCTTTCTAAAAAAAATCGAATCACTCAATTTGGTTCAGTAAATCTTCCTGAATTGATTTTTGAACTAAGGGATATAAGTGATTTCAAACTAAAATAGAAAAACCTATATTTGAATTCATGGCCTAGCGCGGGAAAACTAACGGGCCAGCCTAGTGGCACTCCGTGGTGCGAATTACCACTAACAGGGGGGTCCCGCAGGTCAGCGACACATCAAACGCAAAGCGGTACGGGGCAACATGGACCGTGCGATTAAAAAGAAGATCTACGGCTGAGGATCGTCGTCCCCGGCGAATAGGTCGCCGGCGAGAGCTAACCCTAGCGGCTCGGTGGGGGTGCAATGGGGGCATACCAGGGCTCCAGCTAGCGTGGCGATGGGGAGATCGAACGTGATGTCGACGGCGGACTCAGGCGTGGTCGTGGTGGCTCCTGGGGTGGACGAACTCGACAACGCCTCTCCTCCTCTGATGCGGCAAGCTCCGGCTAAATTCCGGCGAACGGTGGCCCGCCTTGCTCCGGGGATGGGGTGGAAGGATCAGTGGAGAGAGGGGAGTGATATGGTGTGAGTAGTTTGTGCTGGGGTGGCCTCCTTTTATAGGGCGATGAAGCGACCGAACGGGATGGGATGGCGACTCCGGCGAGGGCTCCACAACGTGCTAGGAGCGTGGCTAGAGGTAGGGGACGGTGGCCTACCTCCTGGCGGTGCTCTACGGCTTAAATGCGTGGCTAGGGGCGGTGGCGTTTGGTCAGGAGCGTCCCGCGCTCTGGGAGACAAAGGCGGTGCTCGACGCGGCGCACGGTGACTGTGGGTCACGCGGTGGCGCACGGCCGTGTCTGGCGGGTGGCTGGGGTCGAGGCATAGTGGCGTGCACGGTATTGGGTCAAGGGGCGGTCTGTGGCGTGCTGGCGGTGAGGGCGCCCTGGCGCGCTCTGGCTGCGCGCAGAGAGAATGGGCGGCGGTGCTGGGGAGTGGTCCAGTGGCTGGCAGTAGCCATGGGGTGGACCGTGGGCGGCGGTGCTGGGGAGTGGTCCAATGGCTAGTAGTGGCCATGGGGTGGACCGTGGGCGGCGGTAGGGTGGCGCCTAGCTTCCTAGAGCGGCAGAGAGGGGCTGGCAGTCTACTGCTGCGTTGGCAACGTTGGCCGGCGAGCATGGCGTTAGGGCGACGTTGCACTGGCGCCGGGGGCTAGAACTAGGGTGGGTTTTGGTCTGGTTGGGCTCAGGGGAGACAAAAATGATCAATGCAAACCAAATGGCTCGACAAGACTTGATCAAAACAGTAATAGTTAGGCTAAATTGATTATGTCTGCAAGGTGTTTGTAGAAATGGCCAAAAGAATTCAAGTTTTGAATTTTTAGATGATTTTTGGTGGAGTTTGTCACATGCTTAAGCATCTGTGGTTGCTTGGGATTTGAAAATGGTGTTCATTTGAGTGGTTTTTTAATAAGTGTGATCTTGATAGCTACACTAGATTCAATTTTCAAATTCCATTTAAAATTAGTGTTTGCAAGTTTTTGGTAGATCACAAAGTGGGCCTTGGTACATCACTACTTGTACTAGCAAGGGGTGCAAAGATCCACATTTGTTTCTGTTAAGAATTGACTCCTTAGAACAGCCAAAGTAGGCATGTTGATTAAAATGGCACAAATGACCATTTCCTTCTTTTATTCATTTTGATTTGTTTTTCTTTGGGAATGATCTAGATGATGTTTATTTCACCTAAGAATCATTTTTCAATCAATGGCTCACTTAATCATGGCAATTCAAAACAACTCCTATTTAAATGCACACACATATGAATGCTTTAATATTTTCAAATGGAAAAGTTTTTGTTAACTCTAGATTAGATGATTTGGATCTTGATCACTTGGATTATAGTTTTGGGATGTTACAAATTTTCAGCACCAGGTATGCACAGTGGGGTACTGCCATGAATCTAGCGAAAGCTGGTCATCCCAGGATCGCGTGGTACTGTGATGGCCAGTCCAAGACTTCGAACTCCAGTTTTTCGCCCCATAAGTTGCTTCTCGATCCAAAGACTATGTCGAGGTGCACTTTGCCCAGAGGAGTTTTGGCTTTGCCTAGAACTATTCCATGAAAGGTTGTTTCTGTTGGTGCTAGATTCGTCAGGGACCAATTCATTCCCCATAGAGTTTTGGCATAGATGAGGTTAATGCTGCTTCTTGCCTCCAAGAAAACCTTGCTCATGTCGAACCCACCGATTTGTGCCTCTACTATTATTGCCTATTGACCAGGTCGTGGGAACCGAAGTGGGTGGTTAGTTCCGTTGAAGGTTATTTCTTGTTATGACCAATGAAGATACTCTGGCGTCGGGGGTGGCATTGATACTACCATGTTCACTTGTCTAGTGATCAGCTTCTATGTTCTATTAGAGGGTTGTCCTTTCTGGATCATCGACATTGCTCCTTTTTATCTAGGGTACTCGTCTTCTTGGTTTGTTGTGTTTTGAGGCACGTCTTGCTGGCGTATGCCCCGGTGGTGGTGGTGGTGCACCAATAGGAAAAGCGCGAGGTGTAGTAGTGTAGCCTCGATTTGCTACTTTGGTTGCCCGTGCGTTGCATATCTCTTGCATTTTTAAGAATATTTGGCAATCCTTTAGGAGGTGATTGGATCACCTCTTTCCTATCGAGTCGACGTAGAGGTGCATATTGAATGTTCCTTCCAACATTTGTCCTACTGACATAGGTGGATCTTGAAGTTTTGGCTGGTACCGTTGATGCGGTCGGATTCCACCGGCGTCGTCCCTATTACTACGGTACCCATTGTTGTAGTCGTCACTTTGTCGGTTGTCCCCTCCAGAGAAATTGGTTGCAACTTAACTTGGTGTGATATACCCATCGATGCTTCCTCGTCTTCTATCGTTATTGCACCTATACCTGTCTTCTTCGGGTGAGCTGACTCCTTTGTTGTGTAATGCATCTTCTCTGTAGGCCCAGCGATTGGCTATGTCCATCAACTGCGAAATTATCTTTGGTTTGATTCACCATAGTTCTTCAATGAATTCTTGCTGACGAAGTCCATCGTTGAAAGCATCGATTGCTCTTTCATCGTAGTTTCGGCTGATTTTTTGATAATGTTCCACCGCTAGACGAAAGCTCGTATTGACTCTACTAGTTTTTGTTTACAAACTTGCAATTGTTCATGAGACGTAGTTCGCTTGAATGTGGATTGAAAATTCCTGATAAATTTATCCTGAAGATCGTTCAAACTGCTTATAAAATCTTCGGGTAGTTGTCTTAGCCAAGAGCACGCTATGACGATTAGCTGCAGCTGCAAGCTTTGCATAGTGGTAGCCTTGGAGCCGCCTTGTAGTTTGACTATTGCCAGATTATCTGTTAACTAGGCTTCGGGTTCTTGGAGGCCATCGTATTTTTAACGATCATGAGGTAATTTGAAGTATTTTGTTACTAGAGTCTTGCGAACCCTTCGGGTAAAGCAACTAGCTCCACATAGTTCTTGTTCTTCTTTGCTTTCACCCTCATAGTATCTTTGACTACTACGCTCTTCCTTGGATCGAACGATCCTTCATTGTGTAATATCATTTCTTCCATCATTTTGTGGCTCATCCCAAGAAGTGGACCCGATATGGCGATCGTGATCGTCGGGTGTGACCTACTCCTACCATGCCGAGATTCATCACGGCGGATCATTGTCTGTTGTAAAATCCAACTTTTCTTGTAGTGTGGATCATTGTGGTTTGAAAAACAACACATGCAATGACACTCTATTTTCTAAGACCATGGTCAGAAAGAACAAGAACATGTTTGAATGCAACATTGGAATGCAATAGAGCACTAGTGTGACAGAGGTTGCATCACCACACGTACTTGAGTGTACGTGGTAATGTGGATAATTGTGGTTTGGAAAATAACACATGCAATGACACTCCATGTGTCAAACCATGGTCAGAAAGGCTAGGAACATGTTGGAATGCAACTGCCACATGCAATGTAGCACACGTGCGACAATGGTTCAATCAGCACACTCACTTGAGTGGGTGTGGTCATGTGGATCATTATGGTTCAGAACAGAACACATGCAATGACACTCCATGTGTCAAACCATGGTCAGAAAGCCCAAGAACATGTTGGAATTCAACATTTGAATGCAATGGAGCACTATTGTGACAGAGGTTGCATCACCACACCCAGGGAGTGTGTGTGGTCATGTGGATCATTGTGGTTTGGAAAATTATACATGCAATGACACTCCATTGCATAAAACCTTGGTCAGTAATCCCTACAAAATGTTGAAATGCAACATTGGAATGCAATGGAGCACTAGTGTAATAGAGGTTGCATCACCACACCCATGTGGATCATTGTGGTTTGAAAAATAACACATGAAATGACACTCCATGTGTCAAACGATGGTCAGAAAACCCAAGAACGTGTTGGAATTCAACATTGGAATGCAATGGAGCACCAGTGTGACAGATGTTGCATCATGTCATGGAAATGACCACGGTAGTCGCTGCAGCAGGCAGCGATTGATTGAATCGGGGGTAAGAGCTGGCGGCCATCTGCGGTGTGAGATGGGGGCAGATGCACATGGATTTATCCAGGTTCGCCCCCCCAGAGGGTACATACCTACTCCTGCTAGATTGGATTAGTAGAGAGCGAGTTACAATGGCGGCGAGCTTGGCGTCTAAGCAGCGAGTCACTTGAAGGGGTGTATGATTGAACGTAAGTCCTTAGGATACCCTAGGAGGTTTATATATGGGGCACCTCGCTAGGGTTTATAGTTTACAACCGAACAAGATATGGATTCGGAGGCTTTGACCTAATTCGACTAGGCTTCGAGTACGCTTCTGGGCCTCCAGTCTCCAGTCGCCGGGCCTTCTCCTTAGTCGCATTCCAGTCGCCATCCTGCAGGCTCACTCGTGAGTCCTTTGGCCCAATCGGAACACTCTGCTGGGCATACCCCATTTGGCATATCCCCATCAGTTGTCCCCGAGGCCATCATTGCTTTAGATGCATGTGGTCATTTGGTAGTCGGAGTAGGCGAGTCCAATTTGGACGCCCAATCGAATCGGCGGCGGACTCCACTGAGACCAAGGAAATGGACGCGGCTTCAGTTGCAAGCGAGTCAAATGGAGGAGCCGGACCGTCAACTTGGTCAAACTATCAGTTGGATATTCCAATGGTAACTTCAGCACAATTACCGCAGGTAACGGCTACCCGAGATTGGCGGGTAGCATCCCCTTATAAGGGAAGTGACAGATTAATCCTATAGATCCTTCTCTGTAGCTTTCATTCTCGCGCATCCATTTCTCCTATCTTCCTCGATTCACACCTTTCTGGACCAAGCGACTCCGCTTTCCTTCTCGATGGCACCTCCGAAAGGCTCGTGGGGGAAGTCAAAGTGCACCGTGGCGCAACTCAGGTCCTTCGAGGATGCCGGGGTCCTCCGTAAGGGGAATTGGCGGATCCCCGCATCTTCCGAGACCGAGTCGAAGCCACGTGCTGGTGAATTCATCTTCTTCCCAAGACATCTAGAGAGGGGCTTGGGATTTCCCACCTTGATGTTCTTTCGACGATTCTGCGCATACTATGCGATTAAGCCATCAGATCTCAGCCCGCACAGCATCGAGCAGCTGGCTATCTTTGTCGCCTTCTGCGAGTGCTATATTGGCTATAGGCCATACTTCCCATTGTGGCTGGAGATTTTCCACGGCCGCATCGGACGGGAAGGGTCCACGGCCCGATCTTGGTGGCCGGAGGCATCACCTTTTAGCTGAAGCCGAAGGCCAACTTCGTCAAGCTCATGCTACCGAAGAAGGCCGCGGGCGAGTGGAAGAGGAGCTGGTTCTATGTGAAGGAATCCACTCCCTCTGGCGAGGTAGCACTGCCGGAGATCGTCGCGGAGAGAAGTGAACCCTGCCGTCTAGCGATGGACATACTCCTGGATGATCAGAGGATGGTTGTCGTGGAGATGATGGACCAGATCAAGAAGCTGAGGGACCAAGGTTTGTCCTCGATCAACCTGTACAATTGCTGGCTAGGGCGGCGATTGGTCCCATTGGCGGCTCGGCCATACTGGATGTACAAGTAGAGTGGGAAGAATGATCCTTCCCGGACCATCAAGGAATCAAGGGACGCCAAAGATTACAAGGCCGCCCTGAAGAAGATGACTGACGCGGAATTCATAACCACATCATCCGGGCTCGCTCCGTACGTGCCTGTGAAGAATGAGGCCCCCACAATAAGTTCTTCTCTCTGAATTTTATCTTCAGTCGCAATTCTCGTGGTGCAATTTGCAACTGTATCGTCTCAAATTTGTTCGTGCCCACTCTCAGTTGTTTCAGGTTTTGGAGGGCTGGCTCCCCCCACTCGATGAAGAGGTTCCCCACGAGTTCGAGGAGGGGGCCTCTAGAGAATCTTCTGAAGAGGAAGAGGAGGAGGTGGAAGCTCTTCTCCCAGCGACTGCGGCTCACAAGACTCGCATGCAGAAGCAACGTGAGCTCGAGGCGAGCTGTAGTATCAAAGAGCGCGAAGAAGGCGATGAAATCTTGCAAGAGCACACTTCTCGGCGAACAGCCACGCCGGCGAAGCCCTTGCGCAAGACGAAGTCGCTAGCAAAGAAAGCGGTGTCACCATACAGGTCGGTGGTGGTGTTCGAGTCAGACGACGAGTCCGAGGACGACACGGCTGAGACCCCGCGCAAGATAACAGAGGGCACGATTCCGATGATGAGATCGGAGGCTGAAGGAGCTGAGGGGGCAGTGGAGGTTCCTCTCCTAGTGATCGCGCCACCAGCTTCGACAGCTCCAGAGCATGAAGCAGCTGAGGCCGCTGGGTCAAAGTCGCCATGACCTTCGGGAATGGCGGCGTCTACTGAACCGGAGGTTCCTATGACTGCGGCCTCCTCATTAAAGAGGCCCGCGGTGTCATGGGCTTCGGATGTCTTCGAAAGGGGTCTGACATGCAAGCTAGGCCTAGAGTTGGATAAACCTGCCCATATCAGCACGGGGTTGCGTTATCTTCCGGTTGCCAAGTACGATTCGGGTTCTCCCTTTCTATTCTTGATCCTGTTTTTCCTGTGACTTCTGAACTGACTTTGGAGGTTTGGCGGGTCCGACACCAAGAAAAACTGGTCGCCCTTCAGTGGCGAAAATTCGGCTAGTCGCTACCGCATGGGAAGGCGATCTCCCCAAGAAGAGGAAGCCTGCTGAAGACGCCGCGCCTGCGGAGGGCGCGAAGAAGCGGAAGGGCGGTGCCGACGATGCTGTGGCAGGAGATAGGGCCAAGGGGAGTGATCTTGCTGTGGGCGCCAAAGAGGTGGCAGTTACGCGATCGGAGCCAGCCACGGGAGCTCCAACGACGGAACCATCGGCTCTGACGACTAGTGCCCTGGCTGGAGCTTCCGCGACGTTTCCGCTCTACATGGCGAAGGGGTTTCCGGGCGTGGCGGACAACCAGTCTCCGCAGAGCCCGGAGATCGTTGACGAGGACGTTGGGTCCCGTTGCGAGCGTACCTCCTTCGTGGTCCCTTCGATGAACGCCGGAGGACTTCACAAGATGCTTGGCACCGCCATTCAGGTACATCCAGTCTCCGAGTGTCTAGTCGCTGAATTTCAGCGGCTAGGAACTGAGTTTCTTCTAGTCTCCAGTCCCCGAGTTCCTAGTCGCCGAATTTCAGCATCTAGGAACTAAATTTCTTCTAATCGCCAGCCCCCGAGTGTCTAGTCGCTGAATTTCAGCGGCTCGACGCTTATTTTGTGTTTTTGTAAGTGCTAACTTTTTGTTCTGCTTGCAGGGCTTGCAAAAGAAGTCGACAGATCGACAGTCCGCAATGGAGCGGCTAGAGCGTGACCTGCGCGTGGCGCAGGAGGCAAACCAGAGACTCTAGGAGACTGTTGGTGAGTACTTTATTCATTTTTCAGCTGCGAACTGTTGTTGTTCCGGCGTGTTGACAGTTGTTTCTTTTCTATTCAAATGGTCTTCCGACTGCGATTGTCAAGGGCCGAGAAGGATATGTCCCAATTGCCGAGCTGGATGTGGCGAATGGGCATATCGACTCACTGGTAAAGGAGTTGGAGGAGGCGAAGGCGGCCTCGATTTCTTCTGAGGATCGAGCGAAGGTTGTGGTCGCTGCATCTAAAGAGGAGCGGAAGGTGGCGGACTCGATCATCTTGGGGCTGCAAAGCGATCACGCCGCTCTTGAGAAGCACGTCACCGAGAACTGTCGAAAGCTCCTTGGTGAGTCGTCGTTCTTTTGCTTAACATGTGCAGTGAGTCCCTGAGTGGGGGAATCGGTAGTGTCACTGATGTCTGAAGTTGCAGCGGTGATAGGGCGAAGCGACCCAGTGGTGCATACCTTCAATGCCTCGCTGTGTGTGACCGCTGTGGTGAACGCGGCCACTGCCTCGACGTTGCGCGTCATGGCAGTTCTTCAAGGGATGTCCCCCACCGAGGTTATTCCTGGGGGGGCTGACTGAAGTGTGGCGCTATTTGGAGGAGGTACCCAGCGTCGTGGAGTGGATGGCGCGCTCGGCTTTCAGGCGTGGGGCCACCACGGCGTTGAGTCTAGGGCTTGCTCACTTCCCCGACGACTTCGATATCGATGACGTCACCAGCGGCTACCCTTCAACGACTGGTACGGTGGAAATGTCAGAGGTATTGAGGCTGACCGCCAAGGCCGCCCCCTTCGCCGATCGGGTGTTGGTGATGGGGGACCTTCTGTCGTACTAGGAGATGATGGTGGCGCCAGGCGACCCCGAGCCAGAGCATCGCGATATGACGTCCGAGCAGCCCTTCCGGTCGGCGTTGTCGAAGTCGCTGTCGACCTACCCAACGAACCCGTGGCAGCAATTCGCTCGTGTCAAGGGTGGTGTGGATGCTTCTTCAACAGGGCCTGCAAAATAGATAGCTTTGTTAGGCGATTTGTAAGATATGCCAAGTGGCGACTGCTTGTAATATGAACAATATTTGTGAGATATGCCAAGGGCAGTCAATCGACTCGCAATACAAGTTTGATTTTGTGGTGTGCTTAATTTTTGTGTGAGCGAGTCCCCGAGCACATCCGCGCTTTAATGGGGTATAACTCGTTTGTATATGTATGCTTTTGATTTGGTTTTTGTTCTTTGTCCCTTGCGTTTTCTAAAGGGGTGAGTCCCCGAGCGTCAGTAGGATTGTTGGTAGGCGACTCCTCGAGCGCAGTACTTAGCCATTTTGGGCGCGTGCCTCTTGCAAGTTGCTGATGCGTTCTTTGTAACGTGTCTCCACCCCTGGTTCGAAGAACAAGTCGTTGGGCGAGTCCAAGGTAGCTCTCTTACTTGGTGTATTCCCGACCCGCGTGAGGGTTTCCACTTTGCGGGGTCCCCATGCGTGGTACTTAACCGTTCAAGTCACTTTGCCCGAGGATGGGAAGGACAGGTTGCTGTGAGAAGCGCATACCGGTCGTCTTGGCCCGGTGGGCCAGTCCATCTAGGCGACTGCGATGGTAGCTCCAGGTTGGCGTGTTCGTGGACGACACAAGGCCCGAATATTTTCGGTGCCCTTGGGCCGCACTACTTAGCCGTGTCGGTCGCTCGACCAAGGGTTGACTTCCGTAGGTAGCAAATTTCTAATTGTACGAGTGCGAGTGGCACGAGGGTATGGCGAGTAGACACAATTTGTGTGATCCTAATGAATTTCATTATATATCATCTGGGTACAAGTTTGGGTTCTATGTGTAGAACTTTCTGAGGAGGTTTACATTCCATTGTCTCCTGACCTCGAGCTGGCCATCGCCTCGTATGTCGATGAGTTAGTAGGCGTCGTTTCCAAGGACTCGCCCTATGGAGAATCGTCCCTCCCATGGGGGGAGAGTTTGTGCATGCACTTCTTGTCATGGGCCAGTCGTAGGACCAAATTGCCCTCCTAGAAGGTACGGGTCCATAATCGGCGGCTGTGGTAGCGGCGGAGCCTCTGTTGGTAGATGGCGGTGCGGGAGCGAGCCAAGTCACGTGCCTCATCGATCTGGTCGATGCCGTCTTGGCGGGCGATCTCGTTTGTCGCCTCGATGTAGTTGGCGACTCGAGGTGAATCGTGCTCCAGGTTGGTTGGCATTACGGCTTCGGCACCGTATACCATGAAGAATAGTGTGAACCCCGTGGAGCGGTTGACGGAGGTGCGGATCCCCCATATTATAGAAGGGAACTCTTCGACCCAGCATCCTGGGGTGCACTCGAGGGGCACCTAGAGTCGCGGCTTGAGCCCGTGGAGGACACTCTGATTGGCACGTTCTGCTTGGCCATTCGACTCCGGGTAGGTGACTAATGCGAGGTCGAGTCGTATGCTGTCGGGACACCTCAGGAAACCTGGCATGTCAGATGGTTTCCATGCGAAGACGTCGCGGTTCTCACGGAGGAACCCGATGAGCGCGCTTTCCTATGCGGGTCTCATGTGCGCCCCAATGGTGACCGTCTGGCTAGAGTCACCCGGGACGAGCTCGACGGTGCGGGTGTGCATGGTCGCCTCAAATGTGGAGTTCACGGTGGTTGGCTTCTTCAGGATGGTGGGGTCGTCCTTGTTGATGTTGCCCGCGTATTTCGCGAGCTCCTCTGTGTGGTCAGTCTTCGCTGATATAATGGCGTCGGCAAGCTCTGCGCCTTTCTCCTCGCATTCCACGGCCATATTGAGGTCGCCATGGACGGTGATGATGCCGCTCGGCCCTAGAAGCTTCATCATGTTGTATGCGTAGTGGGGGGTCGCCATGAATTTGGCGAACATTTGGCATCCCAGGACGCAGTGGTAGGGACTGTGGAAGTTCACCAGCTCGAACGCGATCCTCTCTGTGCGGTAATTTGCCGGTGTGCCGAAGGTGACTGGCAGCGTCAATTTTCCAATCGGGTACGCCTTCCGACCGGGGACGATGTCGTGGAAGGTTGTCAGAGTCGACTCGATTGCTGCTTCTGGGAGTTGGAGCCTCTTGAACGTGTCCAGGTACATGATGTTGATGGAGCTCCCGCCGTCCATCAATGTCTTTGGCAGCCATTAGTCAACCACCTTGGGCCTGAACACCAGAGCAACTCGCCCTGGGTATTCGATCCTGGGCGCGTGATATTGGCGACCCCAGGTGATGCTCTGCTCGAACCAGTTGAGGAAGCGAGGGATGTCAACTTCGGTCACCGCGTTGATGGCGACTGCGCGGACAAGGACCTTCTTCTCGCGTTTGGTGCCGAGCCTAGTGAAGGTGTGTAGCGAGCCGACAGCGTTGCCGAAGCCGCCGACGTTTCTGTTGTCACGAGGCGGGTTGTTGTTGGGGTCCTCCATTGCTCGCCTTGCCTTTTCGGTCTCTTTGAGAGAATGGCAGTCTGCGGTGGTGTGGGTGGCGGGTTTCCCCTCCCTGCTGTGGTAGATATAGGCCTGGTTGAGCAGGGCAGTGGGGTCGAATTTTGGCCTCACCGCGTTGTTGGCGCGGTAATTTCCACTGTCGTGATAGTTTCCTCCATCGCGGTGGTAGCTCTTGGATTCGCGTTGGCCGTAGCTGGCGTTGGTGACGAAGTCGACTCTCCCATCCGTGCGGCGCTTGCCGGTGATGCGAGTGTTGTTGTATCGCATGTCGCACTGTCGTCCGTTGCATGGCCATTGGTGCGGCGTCTTCCTCCCGACTCATCGTCGGAGTCCTTGTTGGGGTCCTCCTCCGCGTAGCCCTTGGCGATCTCGAGGAGGTCGGGGATTTTTTCGAGCGTCCGGTAGACCCTCTTGATCTTAGTGACTAGGGGTTCGTACCGGCACGGGTTCTAGAAGCAATGTATCGCCGTGTCCGGGTGGATGTCGGAGGCATTGATCCATAGTTCCTGCCACCTTTGAATCCAGTGGCGGGTCAACTCGCGTTGGACTTGGATGCATCACTCTAGGTCTTCGATGGTGGTGCCTTGGGTGTAGGAACCCTCGAAGTGCCTGACGAAGGCATCCCGCATTTCTTCCCAAGAGTCGATGCTATTGGCGCGAAGGGTGTTGATCCATTACCAGGTCGCACCCTCCATCATCAGGGGAAGGTAGCGAGCGGGCAGTAGGTCTGTGTGGCCGGCGATTCCCAATGCCATGAGGTATGTGTCCAGCCAGACCGCTGGATCGTACGACGGGTCGTACTTTTCGATCTCCTTGGGCTCCTTGAATTTGGTGGGGTACTTTTCCCCTCGGATCATAGGTCTGAAGCACTGGGGGCCGACTTGGCTGAGCGAGCCCCTGGGTTTGGGGTTACCGCGGTTGCTAAGGGTGTGCCTCAAGTGATTGGGCTAGCGTGCCTGCCAGGCCTAGTTGTTGACGATGTGCATGCGGGCGTTGATTGGCTACCTGTTGGCTACGACCGTGTTGTTCACCGGTCGCGGCTCGTTGGTGGAGAGCACGGGGTTGGCGGCCCATGGCTGGTTCGCCAGGGGATGCGGTGGTGGGCAGGTCACGATGTTGGTGATGGTGGGTTGACCGCTCGAGGCCGCCCTGCTTGCCGAGGAGCGGGAATACATTCGCCCCCACGGGTCGACTCCCGCGGCTTGTTGCTCGACGCACCTGGCAAGTAGGGCCTTGGCGACTGGATCTGCAGCGCGCCTTCTCCCTGGACATCGAGGTTGGCGACCGCGGCGTCGGCCGTGATGACGTTGTCCATCTTGGTGGAGTAGAGTGGGAGCCCGTTGGCATCGTGCGCCTTTGGAGAGATTATAATCTGTGGCTGGTATGGTGGGCGCGTGCGACCAATGGGTGGTGGTAGGGCCCAGTCGCCGGTGCGGCTGGTGGTGGTTGGTTGCTTCCACCTGGTGGCGTGTTCTCCCAGTACTCGCGCTCAGCCGCGCGTGTGGGGTCGCTTTCGTTATTGAAGTTTAGGACGCGGCCTTGGACGTTGGAGTTCAGGCGGCTCCTGATGCGGTGCTGGTGGTAGACCGATAACTCTGGCGCTATTTCTCGCTCAAGGCGGAATCTCTCGCGCTCGGCGATCTCGTTGCGTTGTGCCTCCGCAAGTCGCAAGCGTGCTTCCTCCACCTCTGTGGCTATGGCGGTTGGCCGGATCAATATGGAGAATGGATCTGGTGGTGCGACCGTGCTGCCCGCCATGTAGATCGTGTTGAAGCGATTGGATCTGGCGTGGAAGTCCTCGGGGGACTCCGAGCCGGAGTCGGAGTCAAAGATCCCAAGGATGGAGGAGTCCTCAAAGTCCTCAGGGTTGGATACCCGCGTGATGGAGTCCTCATGTGACGATGCGGTGATAGATCCATTGACCAAGGCAGGGGTCGCGGAGGGCCGCATCGTCCGTGTCGGTGTTGGTCCCGCCCGCGCTGCTTGTGGCTGAGTCGTACTTGGTGGCGAGGTTCCTGGTGGACCGGACCCGCTCCTCCGAGAGCAGATCGTGCCGCGGCTGCGATCCACCGATGATCACCATAGCCGCTGGGTCGACCGCGCCAGTGAAGCCGACGAAGTGGTTGATGGAGCCGACTGGCATTACCACGCTGTGGGTGATCGGGCACGACGCCGGGATGTAGCTGCTGGGAAAGATCTGTAAGATTCCACGGATGGCGATCATGCGGCCGGTGGCAATCGGCCGATCGATCAGCGAGTAGGGTCTCGCCGCAGAACTCAGGCC
Source organism: Avena eriantha (assembly GCA_910589775.1). Taxonomy (NCBI): domain Eukaryota; kingdom Viridiplantae; phylum Streptophyta; class Magnoliopsida; order Poales; family Poaceae; genus Avena; species Avena eriantha. The sequence goes on from OU342740.1 coordinate 116,416,513, forward strand.
AGTCTGGTTGAGCCCCACGGTGGGCGGCACTGTCGTGGAAATGACCACGGTAGTCGCTGCAGTAGGCAGCGATTGATTGAATCGGGGCGAGAGCTGGCAGCCATCTCCGGTACGAGATGGGGGCAGATGCACATGGGTTTATCTAGGTTCGGGCCCCCGGAGGGTAAAGACCTACTCATGCTAGATTAGATTACTAGATTAGATTAGTAGATAGCGAGTTACAATGGCGGCGAGCTCGGCGTCTAAGCAGTGAGTCGCTTGAAGGGGTGTATGATGGAATGTAAGTCCTTAGGATACCTTAGGAGGTTTATATATGAGGCACCTCGCTAGGGTTTACAGTTTACAACCGAACAATATATGGATTCGGAGGCTTTGACCTAATTCGACTAGGCTTCGAGTACGCTTCAGGGCCTCCAGTCTCTAGTCGCCGGGCCTTCTCCTTAGTCACATTCCAATCGTCGTCCTGCAGGCCCACTCGTGAGACCTTTGTCCCAATCGGAACACTCTGCTGGGCATACCCCATTTGGCATATCCCCATCACATCACCACACCCACTTGAGGGTGTGTGGTCATGTGGATCAATGTGGTTTCGAAAAGAAAACATGCAATGACACTCCATGTGGAAAACCATGGTCAGAAAGCCCTAGAAGTTACATCATAGAATCCACTTGGTCATATGTATCATTGTGGTTTGGAAAGAAGTCATGCAATGACACTCCATGTGTCAAACCATGGTTAGAAAGCCCAAAAACATGTTGGAATGCAACATTGAAATGCAATGGAGCACCAGTGTGACAGATGTTGCATCACCACACCCACTTGAGGGTGTGTGGTCATGTGGATCAATGTGGTTTCGAAAAGAACACATGCAATGACACTGCATGTGGCAAACCATGGTCAGAAAGCCCAGGAAAATGTTGGAATGCAACATTGGAATGTACTGGAGCACTAGTATGACAAAGGTTGCATCGCCACACCCACTTAAGTGTTTGTGGTTATCTGGATCATTGTGGTTCATAAAAGAACAGATGCAATGACACTCCATGGGGCTTGTTGGTTTGCGGCCCGAAAGTTCTCGAGTGAGTGCATCCCGGTACCCAAGTTGCCTGTAATTGCCATGTTTCGCAAAGTTGGGCTACCAACTACCGAGAGGGTCCATTTCGAGGCAAACTCATCTCACACCTACCAAATTCAAACATTAGGTTAAGCCTCCCCATGAAGTAGACGTTCGGGACCCAGATGTCGGTCATTTGTCCGTGACGTGAGCGCTAACACGGCAACCTCTTAGGAAAATCTAGTAACTAAGAGGATTGATGCGTTGACCAATTTCACAAATCCACTCCCTCCTTTCCCCTAGCACCGGCAGCATTGAAATCCACCCTCCAAGAAGAATGATCCCTTCAGACATTTTACTTCCGGCACCAAGTTGTTGCACCCATTCGTTGATCCCGAGCTCAAATGCCCCATGCCGTAGACGCCGATGAGCTAAGCAGCACGGAGGATGGTAGATCCTACAACCAAGGAAGAAGATGTTCTGTCTACATGTGGGTGAGCTACTCCTCTCTTTACTATTCGCACTAACTATAACTTCTAAGCTTGGTATTGAACCTAGATTTGTTTAGCTAGCCCAATGCTCACAAGCATTTTTTGTCCACAGTTTTCTGTCAAGTGGGATCTCCGCGGACCACCCTTACCTGGTTATGGTAGATCTCTTCAACTAAGACTCTAAATCAGAAGGGCTGAAGGGCAAGTGGTCTGGACACCATTATCTCATGATGGAAGAAGCGCCTGCATGGATCTGCACTATCCCTGGTATGGTTGATGCTCTGCGTAAACATGCTGAAATAGGGTCGAAGCAGACTGCAAAGTTCAGCTTCATGGATGAACAAGGCATCATGGTTCCTATGACGTGTGATAATCAGCTAATTGGATTGCTGAAAAGGTATGCTTCGGCTTGCATGTTTATGCTGAATTGTGATGTACTGGATGTGGAAGATGCTGCAACTGGGAATCGCCCTGCTATACTTGGACAGGGTGGTCGCTCAAACCCAATTAGCTCCTGGTAAGTAAAATTCTCTTGGGCTTCGCATGTTTGTGCTGAATTGTATTTTTGTTTTGTTTATCTGTAGATATTAGGCAGTTATGCAACAGTCCTATTTCTTTGGCAGGAAGCGCCGCAAGGTTAGAAACATGACTGCTATGTCAGTCATTTTAATACCGGAGGAAAATAAAAACGAGTGGAGTTATGATGTTGGACACGATTCTGGTGTTGATTGTCCCAATGATGCAGAGTACGTGAAGCTAAGAAAATTGGCACCGAGGGAGAGGAAGAAGGTAGGAAATGAAGAAGCCAATGGATATGAAGGCTTGGCACCCAGGCAGGGGAAGAAGGCTGCTGGCAATGAAGATGCATAATAATGTGTTGAACTTGAACCTATACAGGTAATTTGGTTAAATTCTAGAGCTCTGTGCGTGGAACTTGTCAGGAAAAACAATCTACCCACGATCTCGGGGTAAAATGTACCGCAACTTGAGTTTTGGAAACGGCCGAGTCACTAGTTGAATCCGAAATTGTGATTGTGCCACTACTATCTGAAAACACGTAGCACCGGTTCCACGATTGCTAAGGGGCAGGAGGTCTCCAAATTCAATGAAATGTTAGTGGGACATAAATAAATTATTTAACCTGCTACTCTTCATGAAGCAACAACTTATTTCAGCTGTTGTAGAACGACATGGCAACATAAACAGCAATGGCAACAGATAATGCCCAGATAATGAGGAAATCGGCACCACTTTTTGGCCTAATCTTGAGACCATCTGGCGAAGCTCCCGGATCTCCAGTAACAGGGTGTACGTTCTTGCACTTTATAAATTGTGGCTGTGCCATTTGCATGCGTCACAATGCACGTAGATTACTTTTACACAAGCCACCAAACTGAAAATACCACCATCATCCGACAAAATGAGGTAATGGAGGGCTAAGACAGATTAACGGGCGACCAATTTTTTTCTCCTAGGACTCTGAGACCACAAGTTCAGACCGCTAAGTCAACAGGTACTACTATTATAACTTAAAAAAGTATGGAGCTCAAGCTAAATAGAACTAGTTATCACACATCTCCTTGATCTTCCTAATCTTACCCTGATGCGCATCTTCCAGCGAGAGAAAGGATCAAATCGTCTGCTCCGTCCTTTTAGCATCTTCCTTGTTTAGCTTCAATTATTTCTCTTCATTTATCCTCATGCACTTTTCAATACCCGTAGTTGTGAACTACAGGACCTTGGCCAGGTGAAGTTTATTCCTTTCTTGAGTGATTTCTTGCTCTGCTTTAGCCTTCAGGGCCAGCGCCACGTCCCTCTCCTTGTTGACTTGGCTAACCTTGTCTTGCACCCTCCTAAGATCTCAGTTAAGTTTGGTTGTGTTAACATGGTCAAATAACTTCATCTCAGCACTCTCAAGAAGTGAGCTAACTTGGATTCTTTCAACTCAACAGTCATATCCCTTTTTTTTGTGCAGCTTTTTCTGCATCGATTTGGGCCACTCTGGATCTACCCATTTGACAACACCGCAACTTCTGCGTGGCAACATTGCACCATGTCCTTGACACCCTAAAAACTTCCTACTTGTGTTTCGTCCTTCGAACGCTAGAAATTTAGCAGGTACATATCCATATTGACATAGAGGAGGACTGTCTTCCTTCGCTAAACTGTGATAGTCGGAGTCGTACAACATTTGGTTAGCCTAACACATCATTTGTGCATGATTAATCAGAGTAGATCTAGCTCAAAATAGATAAATGGCTACAGATGTTAGAGACAAGATGACTCAGATCGAAATCACCATCCCTATGTCACAGCATGTTTCCTCACCGTCTCCCCTTGAACCCATGGCAAAAGGGGGGTGGGGGCTAGGGTGGCTACGGGAGAGATCGCTGGAGGCACCGTCGTCTTGTGGCTATGACAAGATGGGAGAGAAGTGGGGGAAGTGGCTTCAAGGTGAAGAATGGGGAAGGAAGAGAAGTATGGGGAGGAAGAGTGGTAGAGGGGACTTGACACTGTCATGTGGCCCACGGAATACGTGACACTGGCAAAAGGGGACCGCGCAGTGTTGCTAGTTTGTCTGGAGCAAGTAGACAATAAGCGTTGCCAATCATGTCGCATAACAGCCTACTCACAGATCGCTCTTACGAAAAACCATCCCAATCGTCCAAGCCCCCCATTCAAAAGATATGTAACAATCAGCATGCATAACAAGTGTGTTGGGGCGTGCCTTCTAGAAGACTAAATCTAACAGCCACAATTAGTGGATCCATTGGTTTATGAAAAGAACACACATGCCATGACTCTAGTGGATCCATGTGGTTTATGAAAAGAACAGACATGCAATGAACTCTAGTGGATCCATGTGGTTTATGAAAAGAACACACATGCAATGAACTCTAGTGGATCCATGTGGTTCATGAAAAGAACACACATGTTGTGGTGGCATCACTGCATATGTTCTTTTCTGAAACCATAATGATGCAAACTGATACACACACATGCAATGAAGTGTGGTGATGCGGCATCTTTCAAGCTGGTGGTAGAATGCATGCTACAGTTGAATCCCCACATGCTGCCAGGGTTCCTGGACATGGTTGGACACCACATGCTATGGTGGCGTCACTGCATGTGTTCTTTTTCAAAACCACAATGATGCACACTGATACACACACATGCAATGAGGTGTGGTGATGCAACATCTTTCAATATGGTGGTAGAATGCATGCTGTAGTTGAATCCCAGCATGATTCTAGGGTTCATGGACATGGTTGGACACCACATGCTGGAGTGGCATCACTGAATGTGTTCTTTTCCTAAAACCACAATGATGCACACTGATACACACACACGCAATGAGGTGGTGTGATGTAGCATCTTTCAAGCTGGTGGTAGAATGCATGCTGCACATGAATCCCACCATGTTACTAGGGTTCCTGGACATGGTTGGACACCACATTCTAGAGCATCAGTACATGTTGTTCTTTTCCTAAAACCACAATGATGCACATTGATACACACACACATCAAACGAACTCTAGTGGATCCATGTGGATTATGAAAAGAACACACATGCAATGAACTCTACTGGATCCATGTGGTTTATGAAAAAACACACATGATGTGGTTGCATCACTGCATATGTTATTTTCCAAAACCACAATGATACACACTGATACACACACACACATCCAATGAGGTGCGGTGATGTATCATCTTTCAAGCTAGTGGTAGAATGCATGCTACAGTTGAATCCCAGCATGCTGCCCGGATTCCCGGACATGGTTATACACCACATGCTGTGGAAGCATCACTACATGTGTTTTTTTCCAAAACCACAATGATGCACACTGATACACACACACATCCAATTAACTCTAGTGGATCCATGTGGTATATAAAATAACACACATGCAATGAACTCTAGTGGATCCATGTGGTTTATTAAAAGAACACACATCCAATGAACTCTATTGGATCCATGTGGTTTATGAAAAGAACACACATCCAATGAACTCTAGTGGATCCATGTGGTTTATGAAAAGAACACACGTGTAACGAATCTAGTGGATCCATGTGGTTTATGAAAAGAACACACATGCAATGAACTCTAGTGGATCTATGTGGTTTATGAAAAGAACACACATTCAATGAACTCTAGTCGATCCATGTCGTTTATGAAAAGAACACACATGTTGTGGTGGCATCACTTCATGTGTTCTTTCCCAAAACCTCAATGATGCACATTGATACACACAGATGCAATGAGGTGTGGTGATACATCATCTTTTAAGCTGGTTGTAGAATGCATGCTGTAGTTGAATCCCAGCGTGCTTCCAAGGTTCTTGTACATGGTTGGACACCACATGTTGTGGTGGCATCACTACATGTGTTCTTTTCCAAAACCACAATGATGCACACTGATACACACACACATCCAATTGACTCTATTGGATCCATGTGGTTTATGGAAAGAACACACATGCAATGAACTCTAGTGGATCCATGTGGTTTATGAAAAGAACACACATGCAATGAACTCTAGTAGATCCATGTGGTTTATGAAAAGAACACACATGCTGTGACTCTAGTGGATCCATGTGGTTTATGAAAAGAACACACATGATGTGGTGGAATCACTGCATATGTTCTTTTCCGAAACCTCAATGATGCACATTGATACACACACACATTCAATGAGGTGTGGTGATGCAACATCTTTCAAGATGGTGGTAGAATACATGTTGCAGTTGAATCCCAGTATGCTGCCAGGGTTCCTGGACATGTTTGCACACCACATGCTATGGTGGCCTCACTGCATGTGTTCTTTTTCAAAACCACAATGATGCACACTAATACACACACATCCAATGAGGTGTGGTGATGCAGAATTTTTCAAGATGGTGGTAGAATGCATACTGCAGTTGAATCCCAGCATGCTGCCAGGGTTCATGGACATGGTTGTACACCACATGATGGAGTGGCATCACTGCATGTGTTCTTTTCCTAAAACCACAATGATGCACACTGATACACACACACATGCAATGAGGTGTGGTTATGTAGCATCTTTCAAGCTGGTGGTAGAATGCATGCTGCACTTGAATCCCACCATGTTGCTAGGGTTCCTGGACATAGTTGGACACCATATTCTAGAGTGGCATCACTGCATGTGTTCTTTTCCTAAAACCACAATGATGCACACTGATACACACACATCCAATGAACTCTAGTGGATCCATGTGGTTTATGAAAAGAACACATATGCAATGAACTCTAGCGGATCCATGTGGTTTATGAAAAGAAGACACATGATGTGGTGGCATCACTGCATATGTTATTTTCCAAAACCACAATGATACACACTGATACACACACACACATCCAATGAGGTGCGGTGATGCATCATCTTTCAAGCTGGTGGAAGAACGCTTGCTAGAGTTGAATCCCAACATGCTGCCAGGGTTCCTGGACATGGTTGTACACCACATGTTATGGAGGCATCACTGGATGTGTTCTTTTCCAAAATCACAATGATGCACACTGATACACACACACATCCAATGAACTCTAGTGGATCCATGTGTTTTATGAAAAGAACATGCATGTAATGAACTCTAGTGGATCCATGCGGTTTATGAAAAGAACACACAGCCAATGAACTCTATTGGATCCATGTGGTTTATGAAAAGAACACACGTGCAATGAATGTAGTGGATCCATGTGGTTTATGAAAACAACACACATGCAATGAACTCTAGTCGATCCATGTGGTTTATGAAATGAACACACATGTTGAGTTGGAATCACTTCATATGTTCTTTTCCAAAAACACAATGATGCACACAGATACACACACATGCAATGAGGTGTGGTGATGCAACATCTTTCAAGCTGGTGGTAGAATGCATGCTGCAGTTGAATCCCAACATGTTGCGAGGGTTATGGACATGGTTGGACACCACATGCTGTGGTGGCTTCACTACATGTGTTCTTTTCCAAAACCCCAATGATGCACACTGATACACACACATCCAATTAACTCTAGTGGATCCATGTGGTTTATGAAAAGAAGACACATGCAATGAACTCTAGTGGATCCATGTGGTTTATGAAAAGAACACACATGCAACGAACTCTAGTAGATCCATGTGGTTTATGAAAAGAACACACATGCAATAACTCTAGTGGATCCATGTGGTTTATGAAAAGAACACACATGCTATGGTGGAATGACTGCATATGTTCTTTTCCAATACCACATTGATGCACATTGATACACACACATTCAATGAGGTGTGGTGATGCAGCATCTTTCAAGATGGTGGTAGAATGCATGTTGCAGTTGAATCCCAGCAAGCTGCCAGGGTTCCTAGACATGGTTGGACACCACATGCTATGGTGGTATCACTGCATGTGTTCTTTTCCAAGACCACAATGATGCACACTGATACACACACATGCAATGAACTCTAGTGCATCCATGTGGTTTATGAAAAGAAAACACATCCAATGAACTCTAGTGGATCCATGTTGTTTATGAGAAGAACACACATCCAATGAACTCTAGTGGATCCATGTGGTTTATGAAAAGAACACACATTCAATGAACTCTAGTCGATCCATGTCGTTTATGAAAAGAACACAGATGTTGTGGTGGCATCACTTCATGTGTTCTTTTCCAAAACCTCAATGATGCACATTGATACACAGATGCAATGAGGTGTGGTGATACATCATCTTTTAAGCTGGTTGTAGAATGCATGTTGTAGTTGAATCCCAGCGTGCTTCCAAGGTTCCTGGACATGGTTGGACACCACATGTTGTGGTGGCATCACTACATGTGTTCTTTTCCAAAACCACAATGATGCACACTGATACACACACACATCCAATTGACTCTAGTGGATCCATGTGGTTTATGGAAAGAACACACATGCAATGAACTCTAGTGGATCCATGTGGTTTATGAAAAGAACACACATGCAATGAACTCTAGTAGATCCATGTGGTTTATGAAAAGAACACACATGCTGTAACTCTAGTGGATCCATGTGGTTTATGAAAAGAACACACATGATGTGGTGGAATCACTGCATATGTTCTTTTCCGAAACCTCAATGATGCACATTGATACACACACACATTCAATGAGGTGTGGTGATGCAACATCTTTCAAGATGGTGGTAGAATACATGTTGCAGTTGAATCCCAGTATGCTGCCAGGGTTCCTGGACATGGTTGCACACCACATGCTATGGTGGCCTCACTGCATGTGTTCTTTTTCAAAACCACAATGATGCACACTAATACACACACATCCCATGAGGTGTGGTGATGCAGAATTTTTCAAGATGGTGGTAGAATGCATACTGCAGTTGAATCCCAACATGCTGCCAGGGTTCATGGACATGGTTGTACACCACATGATGGAGTGGCATCACTGCATGTGTTCTTTTCCTAAAACCACAATGATGCACACTGATACACACACACATGCAATGAGGTGTGGTTATGTAGCATCTTTCAAGCTGGTGGTAGAATGCATGCTGCACTTGAATCCCACCATGTTGCTAGGGTTCCTAGACATAGTTGGACACCACATTCTAGAGTGGCATCACTGCATGTGTTCTTTTCCTAAAACCACAATGATGCACACTGATACACACACACATCCAATGAACTCTAGTGGATCCATGTGGTTTATGAAAAGAACACATATGCAATGAACTCTAGCGGATCCATGTGGTTTATGAAAAGAAGACACATGATGTGGTGGCATCACTGCATATGTTATTTTCCAAAACCACAATGATACACACTGATACACACACACACATCCAATGAGGTGCGGTGATGCATCATCTTTCAAGCTGGTGGAAGAATGCTTGCTACAGTTGAATCCCAACATGCTGCCAGGGTTCCTGGACATGGTTGTACACCACATGTTATGGAGGCATCACTGGATGTGTTCTTTTCCAAAATCACAATGATGCACACTGATACACACACACATCCAATGAACTCTAGTGGATCCATGTGTTTTATGAAAAGAACATGCATGTAATGAACTCTAGTGGATCCATGCGGTTTATGAAAAGAACACACATCCAATGAACTCTAGTGGATCCATGTGGTTTATGAAAAGAACACACATCCAATGAACTCTATTGGATCCATGTGGTTTATGAAAAGAACACACGTGCAATGAATGTAGTGGATCCATGTGGTTTATGAAAATAACGCACCTGCAATCAACTCTATTGGATCCATGTGGTTTATGAAAACAACACACATGCAATGAACTCTAGTCGATCCATGTGGTTTATGAAATGAACACACATGTTGAGTTGGAATCACTTCATATGTTCTTTTCCAAAAACACAATGATGCACACAGATACACACACATGCAATGAGGTGTGGTGATGCAACATCTTTCAAGCTGGTGGTAGAATGCATGCTGAAGTTGAATCCCAACATGTTACGAGGGTTATGGACATGGTTGGAAACCACATGCTGTGGTGGCTTCACTACATGTGTTCTTTTCCAAAACCACAATGATGCACACTGATACACACACATCCAATTAACTCTAGTGGATCCATGTGGTTTATGAAAAGAAGACACATGCAATGAACTCTAGTGGATCCATGTGGTTTATGAAAAGAACACACATGCAACGAACTCTAGTAGATCCATGTGGTTTATGAAAAGAACACACATGCAATGACTCTAGTGGATCCATGTGGTTTATGAAAATAACACACATGCTATGGTGGAATGACTGCATATGTTCTTTTCCAATACCACATTGATGCACATTGATACACACACACATTCAATGAGGTGTGGTGATGCAGCATCTTTCAAGATGGTGGTAGAATGCATGTTGCAGATGAATCCCAGCAAGCTGCCAGGGTTCCTAGACATGGTTGGACACCACATGCTATGGTGGTATCACTGCATGTGTTCTTTTCCAAGACCACAATGATGCACACTGATACACACACGCATCCAATGAACTCTAGTGCATCCATGTGGTTTATGAAAAGAAAAGACATCCAATGAACTCTAGTGGATCCATGTTGTTTATGAGAAGAACACACATCCAATGAACTCTAGTGGATCCATGTGGTTTATGAAAAGAACACACATTCAATGAACTCTAGTCGATCCATGTCGTTTATGAAAAGAACACACATGTTGTGGTGGCATCACTTCATGTGTTCTTTTCCAAAACCTCAATGATGCACATTGATACACACAGATGCAATGAGGTGTGGTGATACATCATCTTTTAAGCTGGTTGTAGAATGCATGCTGTAGTTGAATCCCAGCGTGCTTCCAAGGTTCCTGGACATGGTTGGACACCACATGTTGTGGTGGCATCACTACATGTGTTCTTTTCCAAAACCACAATGATGCACACTGATACACACACACATCCAATTGACTCTAGTGGATCCATGTGGTTTATGGAAAGAACACACATGTAATGAACTCTAGTGGATCCATGTGGTTTATGAAAAGAACACACATGCAATGAACTCTAGTAGATCCATGTGGTTTATGAAAAGAACACACATGCTGTGACTCTAGTGGATCCATGTGGTTTATGAAAAGAACACACATGATGTGGTGGAATCACTGCATATGTTCTTTTCCGAAACCTCAATGATGCACATTGATACACACACACATTCAATGAGGTGTGGTGATGCAACATCTTTCAAGATGGTGGTAGAATACATGTTGCAGTTGAATCCCAGTATGCTGCCAGGGTTCCTGGACATGGTTGCACACCACATGCTATGGTGGCCTCACTGCATGTGTTCTTTTTCAAAACCACAATGATGCACACTAATACACACACATGCAATGAGGTGTGGTGATGCAGCATTTTTGAAGATGGTGGTAGAATGCATACTGCAGTTGAATCCCAGCATGCTGCCAGGGTTCATGGACATGGTTGTACACCACATGATGGAGTGGCATCACTGCATATGTTCTTTTCCTAAAACCACAATGATGCACACTGATACACACACACATGCAATGAGGTGAGGTTATGTAGCATCTTTCAAGCTGGTGGTAGAATGCATGCTGCACTTGAATCCCACCATGTTGCTAGGGTTCCTGGACATAGTTGGACACCACATTCTAGAGTGGCATCACTGCATGTGTTCTTTTCCTAAAACCACAATGATGCACACTGATACACACACACATCCAATGAACTCTAGTGGATCCATGTGGTTTATGAAAAGAACACATATGCAATGAACTCTAGCGGATCCATGTGGTTTATGAAAAGAAGACACATGATGTGGTGGCATCACTGCATATGTTATTTTCCAAAACCACAATGATACACACTGATACACACACACACATCCAATGAGGTGCGGTGATGCAACATCTTTCAAGCTGGTGGTAGAATGCTTGCTACAGTTGAATCCCAACATGCTGCCAGGGTTCCTGGACATGGTTGTACACCCCATGTTATGGAGGCATCACTGCATGTGTTCTTTTCCAAAATCACAATGATGCACACTGATACACACACACATCCAATGAACTCTAGTGGATCCATGTGTTTTATGAAAAGAACATGCATGTAATGAACTCTAGTGGATCCATGCGGTTTATGAAAAGAACACACATCCAATGAACTCTAGTGGATCCATGTGGTTTATGAAAAGAACACACGTGCAATGAACTCTATTGGATCCATGTGGTTTATGAAAAGAACACACGTGCAATGAATGTAGTGGATCCATGTGGTTTATGAAAATAACGCACATGCAATCAACTCTAGTGGATCCAGGTGGTTTATGAAAACAACACACATGCAATGAACTCTAGTCGATCCATGTGGTTTATGAAATGAACACACATGTTGAGTTGGAATCACTTCATATGTTCTTTTCCAAAAACACAATGATGCACACATTTACACACACATGCAATGAGGTGTGGTGATGCAACATCTTTGAAGCTGGTGGTAGAATGCATGCTGAAGTTGAATCCCAACATGTTACGAGGGTTATGGACATGGTTGGAAACCACATGCTGTGGTGGCTTCACTACATGTGTTCTTTTCCAAAACCACAATGATGCACACTGATACACACACATCCAATTAACTCTAGTGGATCCATGTGGTTTATGAAAAGAAGACACATGCAATGAACTCTAGTGGATCCATGTGGTTTATGAAAAGAACACACATGCAACGAACTCTAGTAGATCCATGTGGTTTATGAAAAGAACACACATGCAATGACTCTAGTGGATCCATGTGGTTTATGAAAATAACACACATGCTATGGTGGAATGACTGCATATGTTCTTTTCCAATACCACATTGATGCACATTGATACACACACACATTCAATGAGGTGTGGTGATGCAGCATCTTTCAAGATGGTGGTAGAATGCATGTTGCAGATGAATCCCAGCAAGCTGCCAGGGTTCCTAGACATGGTTGGACACCACATGCTATGGTGGTATCACTGCATGTGTTCTTTTCCAAGACCACAATGATGCACACTGATACACACACGCATCCAATGAACTCTAGTGCATCCATGTGGTTTATGAAAAGAAAAGACATCCAATGAACTCTAGTGGATCCATGTTGTTTATGAGAAGAACACACATCCAATGAACTCTAGTGGATCCATGTGGTTTATGAAAAGAACACACATTCAATGAACTCTAGTCGATCCATGTCGTTTATGAAAAGAACACACATGTTGTGGTGGCATCACTTCATGTGTTCTTTTCCAAAACCTCAATGATGCACATTGATACACACAGATGCAATGAGGTGTGGTGATACATCATCTTTTAAGCTGGTTGTAGAATGCATGCTGTAGGTTAATCCCAGCGTGCTTCCAAGGTTCCTGGACATGCTTGGACACCACATGTTGTGGTGGCATCACTACATGTGTTCTTTTCCAAAACCACAATGATGCACACTGATACACACACACATCCAATTGACTCTAGTGGATCCATGTGGTTTATGGAAAGAACACACATGTAATGAACTCTAGTGGATCCATGTGGTTTATGAAAAGAACACACATGCAATGAACTCTAGTAGATCCATGTGGTTTATGAAAAGAACACACATGCTGTGACTCTAGTGGATCCATGTGGTTTATGAAAAGAACACACATGATGTGGTGGAATCACTGCATATGTTCTTTTCCGAAACCTCAATGATGCACATTGATACACACACACATTCAATGAGGTGTGGTGATGCAACATCTTTCAAGATGGTGGTAGAATACATGTTGCAGTTGAATCCCAGTATGCTGCCAGGGTTCCTGGACATGGTTGCACACCACATGCTATGGTGGCCTCACTGCATGTGTTCTTTTTCAAAACCACAATGATGCACACTAATACACACACATGCAATGAGGTGTGGTGATGCAGCATTTTTGAAGATGGTGGTAGAATGCATACTGCAGTTGAATCCCAGCATGCTGCCAGGGTTCATGGACATGGTTGTACACCACATGATGGAGTGGCATCACTGCATATGTTCTTTTCCTAAAACCACAATGATGCACACTGATACACACACACATGCAATGAGGTGAGGTTATGTAGCATCTTTCAAGCTGGTGGTAGAATGCATGCTGCACTTGAATCCCACCATGTTGCTAGGGTTCCTGGACATAGTTGGACACCACATTCTAGAGTGGCATCACTGCATGTGTTCTTTTCCTAAAACCACAATGATGCACACTGATACACACACACATCCAATGAACTCTAGTGGATCCATGTGGTTTATGAAAAGAACACATATGCAATGAACTCTAGCGGATCCATGTGGTTTATGAAAAGAAGACACATGATGTGGTGGCATCACTGCATATGTTATTTTCCAAAACCACAATGATACACACTGATACACACACACACATCCAATGAGGTGCGGTGATGCATCATCTTTCAAGCTGGTGGTAGAATGCTTGCTACAGTTGAATCCCAACATGCTGCCAGGGTTCCTGGACATGGTTGTACACCCCATGTTATGGAGGCATCACTGCATGTGTTCTTTTCCAAAATCACAATGATGCACACTGATACACACACACATCCAATGAACTCTAGTGGATCCATGTGTTTTATGAAAAGAACATGCATGTAATGAACTCTAGTGGATCCATGCGGTTTATGAAAAGAACACACATCCAATGAACTCTAGTGGATCCATGTGGTTTATGAAAAGAACACACGTGCAATGAACTCTATTGGATCCATGTGGTTTATGAAAAGAACACACGTGCAATGAATGTAGTGGATCCATGTGGTTTATGAAAATAACGCACATGCAATCAACTCTAGTGGATCCAGGTGGTTTATGAAAACAACACACATGCAATGAACTCTAGTCGATCCATGTGGTTTATGAAATGAACACACATGTTGAGTTGGAATCACTTCATATGTTCTTTTCCAAAAACACAATGATGCACACATTTACACACACATGCAATGAGGTGTGGTGATGCAACATCTTTGAAGCTGGTGGTAGAATGCATGCTGAAGTTGAATCCCAACATGTTACGAGGGTTATGGACATGGTTGGAAACCACATGCTGTGGTGGCTTCACTACATGTGTTCTTTTCCAAAACCACAATGATGCACACTGATACACACACATCCAATT
The DNA here is from genome assembly GCA_910589775.1 of Avena eriantha. NCBI lineage: Eukaryota > Viridiplantae > Streptophyta > Magnoliopsida > Poales > Poaceae > Avena > Avena eriantha. The sequence goes on from OU342740.1 coordinate 116,431,758, forward strand.
AACTCTAGTGGATCCATGTGGTTTATGAAAAGAAGACACATGCAATGAACTCTAGTGGATCCATGTGGTTTATGAAAAGAACACACATGCAACGAACTCTAGTAGATCCATGTGGTTTATGAAAAGAACACACATGCAATGACTCTAGTGGATCCATGTGGTTTATGAAAATAACACACATGCTATGGTGGAATGACTGCATATGTTCTTTTCCAATACCACATTGATGCACATTGATACACACACACATTCAATGAGGTGTGGTGATGCAGCATCTTTCAAGATGGTGGTAGAATGCATGTTGCAGATGAATCCCAGCAAGCTGCCAGGGTTCCTAGACATGGTTGGACACCACATGCTATGGTGGTATCACTGCATGTGTTCTTTTCCAAGACCACAATCATGCACACTGATACACACACGCATCCAATGAACTCTAGTGCATCCATGTGGTTTATGAAAAGAAAAGACATCCAATGAACTCTAGTGGATCCATGTTGTTTATGAGAAGAACACACATCCAATGAACTCTAGTGGATCCATGTGGTTTATGCAAAGAACACACATTCAATGAACTCTAGTCGATCCATGTCGTTTATGAAAAGAACACACATGTTGTGGTGGCATCACTTCATGTGTTCTTTTCCAAAACCTCAATGATGCACATTGATACACACAGATGCAATGAGGTGTGGTGATACATCATCTTTTAAGCTGGTTGTAGAATGCATGCTGTAGGTTAATCCCAGCGTGCTTCCAAGGTTCCTGGACATGCTTGGACACCACATGTTGTGGTGGCATCACTACATGTGTTCTTTTCCAAAACCACAATGATGCACACTGATACACACACACATCCAATTGACTCTAGTGGATCCATGTGGTTTATGGAAAGAACACACATGCAATGAACTCTAGTGGATCCATGTGGTTTATGAAAAGAACACACATGCAATGAACTCTAGTAGATCCATGTGGTTTATGAAAAGAACACACATGCTGTGACTCTAGTGGATCCATGTGGTTTATGAAAAGAACACACATGATGTGGTGGAATCACTGCATATGTTCTTTTCCGAAACCTCAATGATGCGCATTGATACACACACACATTCAATGAGGTGTGGTGATGCAACATCTTTCAAGATGGTGGTAGAATACATGTTGCAGTTGAATCCTAGTATGCTGCCAGGGTTCCTGGACATGGTTGCACATCACATGCTATGGTGGCCTCACTGCATGTGTTCTTTTTCAAAACCACAATGATGCACACTAATACACACACATGCAATGAGGTGTGGTGATGCAGCACTTTTGAAGATGGTGGTAGAATGCATACTGCAGTTGAATCCCAGCATGCTGCCAGGGTTCATGGACATGGTTGTACACCACATGATGGAGTGGCATCACTGCATGTGTTCTTTTCCTAAAACCACAATGATGCACACTGATACACACACACATGCAATGAGGTGAGGTTATGTAGCATCTTTCAAGCTGGTGGTAGAATGCATGCTGCACTTGAATCCCACCATGTTGCTAGGGTTCCTGGACATAGTTGGACACCACATTCTAGAGTGGCATCACTGCATGTGTTCTTTTCCTAAAACCACAATGATGCACACTGATACACACACACATCCAATGAACTCTAGTGGATCCATGTGGTTTATGAAAAGAACACATATGCAATGAACTCTAGCGGATCCATGTGGTTTATGAAAAGAAGACACATGATGTGGTGGCATCACTGCATATGTTATTTTCCAAAACCACAATGATACACACTGATACACACACACACATCCAATGAGGTGCGGTGATGCATCATCTTTCAAGCTGGTGGTAGAATGCTTGCTACAGTTGAATCCCAACATGCTGCCAGGGTTCCTGGACATGGTTGTACACCCCATGTTATGGAGGCATCACTACATGTGTTCTTTTCCAAAATCACAATGATGCACACTGATACACACACACATCCAATGAACTCTAGTGGATCCATGTGTTTTATGAAAAGAACAGGCATGTAATGAACTCTAGTGGATCCATGCGGTTTATGAAAAGAACACACATCCAATGAACTCTAGTGGATCCATGTGGTTTATGAAAAGAACACACGTGCAATGAACTCTATTGGATCCATGTGGTTTATGAAAAGAACACACGTGCAATGAATGTAGTGGATCCATGTGGTTTATGAAAATAACGCACGTGCAATCAACTCTAGTGGATCCAGGTGGTTTATGAAAACAACACACATGCAATGAACTCTAGTCGATCCATGTGGTTTATGAAATGAACACACATGTTGAGTTGGAATCACTTCATATGTTCTTTTCCAAAAACACAATGATGCACACAGATACACACACATGCAATGAGGTGTGGTGATGCAACATCTTTCAAGCTGGTGGTAGAATGCATGCTACAGTTGAATCCCAACATGTTGCGAGGGTTATGGACATGGTTGGACACCAGATGCTGTGGTGGCTTCACTACATGTGTTCTTTTCCAAAACCACAATGATGCACACTGATACACACACATCCAATTAACTCTAGTGGATCCATGTGGTTTATGAAAAGAAGACACATGCAATGAACTCTAGTGGATCCATGTGGTTTATGAAAAGAACACACATGCAACGAACTCTAGTAGATCCATGTGGTTTATGAAAAGAACACACATGCAATGACTCTAGTGGATCCATGTGGTTTATGAAAAGAACACACATGCTATGGTGGAATGACTGCATATGTTCTTTTCCAATACCACATTGATGCACATTGATACACACACACATTCAATGAGGTGTGGTGATGCAGCATCTTTCAAGATGGTGGTAGAATGCATGTTGCAGTTGAATCCCAGCAAGCTGCCAGGGTTCCTAGACATGGTTGGACACCACATGCTATGGTGGTATCACTGCATGTGTTCTTTTCCAAGACCACAATGATGCACACTCATACACACACACATCCAATGAACTCTAGTGCATCCATGTGGTTTATGAAAAGAAAACACATCCAATGAACTCTAGTGGATCCATGTTGTTTATGAGAAGAACACACATCCAATGAACTCTAGTGGATCCATGTGGTTTATGAAAAGAGCACACATGTTGTAGTGGCATCACTTCATGTGTTCTTTTCAAAAACAACAATGATGCACACTAATACACACACACATCCAATAAGGTGTGGTGATGCAGCATCTTTCAACTGTTGGTAGAATGCATGCTGCAGTTCAATCCCAGCATGTTGCCAGGATTCCTGGACATGGTTGGACACCACATGCTGGAGTGGCACCACTACATGTGTTATTTTCGTAAAACCACAATGATGCACACTGTTACACACACATCCAATGAACTCTAGTCGATCCATGTGGTTTATGAAAAGAACACACATATAGTGACTCTAGTGGATCCATGTGGTTTATGAAAAGAACACACATATTATGGTGGCATCACTGCATATGTTATTTTCCAATACCACAATGATGGACACTGATATACACACACATCCAATTAACTCTAGTGGATCCATGTGGTTTATGAAAACAACACACATGCAATGAACTCTAGTGGTTCCATGTGGTTTATGAAAAGAACACACATGCAATGAATTCTAGTAGATCCATGTGGTTTATGAAAAGAACACACATGCAATGACTCTAGTGGATCCATGTGGTTTATGAAAAAACACACGTGCTATGGTGGAATCACTGCATATGTTCTTTTCCAAAACCACAATGATGCACATTGATACACACACAGATTCAATGAGGTGTGGTGATGCATCATCGTTTAAGATGGTGGTAGAATGCATGCTGAAGTTGAATACCAGCATGTTGCCAGGGTTCCCGGACATGGTTGGACACCACATGCTGGAGTGGCATCACTACATGTGTTCTTTTCCTAAAACCACCATGATGAACACTGATACACACAAAGATCCAATGAACTCTAGTGGATCTATATAGTTTATGAAAAGAACACACTTGCAATGAACTCTAGTGGATCGATGTGGTTTATGAAAAGAACACACATGCAACGTGTCGTGGAAATGGCCACGACAGTCGCTGCTACGGGCAGGGATTGATAGAATCGGGGACGAGAGCTGGCGACCATCTACGGTGCGAGATGGCGGCGGATGCACATGGGTTTACCCAGGTTCGCCCCCCGAAGGGTAAAGACCTAGTCCTGCTAGATTAGATTGAAGGAGAGCGAGTTACAGGGGTGGCGAGCTCGGCGTCTAAGCAGCGAGTCGCTTAAAGGGGTGTGTGATAGAACGTAAGTCCTCTAAGTACCCTAGGGAGGCTTATATAGGAAGCACCTCGCTAGTGTTTACAGTTTACAACCGAACAATATATGGATTCAGAGGCTTTGACCTAATCCGACTGGGCTTCGAGTATGCTTCTGGGCCTCTAGTCTCCAATCGCTAGGCCTTCTCCTCAGTCGTATTCCAATCGCTGTCCTGCAGGTCCAATCGCGAGGCCTTTGGCCTAATCGGAACGTCCTGCTGGGTATAACCCATTCGGCATATCCCCATCAGTAGTTCCCGAGGCCATCGTCGATTTAGATGCAGGTGTTCCTTTGGCGATCGGAGTAGGCGAGTCCAATTTGGACGCCCAATTGAATCGGCAATGGACTCCACTGAAACCAAGGAAATTTTCCAACAGGTTTCCAGTCGCTACTTCGGTGAATGCAACCGCTATCAAGTCGCTGCTTCAGCGAATGCACAGAGCTCAGTTGCAAGCGAGTCAAGTGAAGGAGGTGGACCGTCAACTTGGTCGAACTATCCGTTGGGTAGTCCAACGGTAACTTCGGTGCAATTATCGCGGGTAATGGCTACCCCGAGATTGGCAGGTAGCACCCCCTTATAAGGGGAGTGACAAATTAGTCATGCAGATCCTTCCTCACATTATTCATTCTCATGCATCCATTCCTTCTGCCTTCCCTCTATCCAAACTCTCCAGACCAGGTGATCCAGCTTCCTTCCTGATGGTGCCTCCGAAAGGCCCGTGGGGGAAATCTAAGTGCACCGCGGCACAGCTCGGGTCCTTCGAGGACACGTGGGGTCCTCCGCAAGGGGAATTGGCGGATCCCCGCGTCTTCCAAGATTGAGCCGAAACCACACGTCGGCAAGTTCATCTGCTTCCCAAGCCATTTAGAGAGGGGCTTGGGGTTCCCTACCTCATTATTTTTCCAACGGTTCTACGCATATTATGCAATCAAACCATGGGATCTCAACCCGCACAACATCGAGCATCTGGCGATCTTCGTCGCCTTCTGCGAGTGCTACCTTGGCTGCATGCCGTACTTCCCGCTATCGCTGGAGCTTTTCCACGACTGCATCGGACTTGAAGGGTCCGATAGCCCAATCTTGGCGGTCGGGGCGTCACCTTTCAACTGAAGCCGAAGGTCAACTTTGTCAAACTCATGCAGCCGAAGAAGGCCATGAGTGAGTGGAAAAGGAGCTGGTTCTACGTGAAGGAGTCCACCCCTTCCGGCGAAGTGGCGTTGCCGGAATTCGTCGCGGAGAGAAGCGAGCCCCGTAGGCTGGCAACGGACAGGCTCCCCAACAATCAAAGGATGGTTGTCACGGAAATGATTGACCAGATCTAGAAGCTGAAGGACCAAGTGCTGTCCTCAATCAATCTGTATAACTGCTGGCTGGGGCGGCACCTAGTTCCAGTGGCGGCTCGGCCGCACTGGATGTACGAGTACAGTGGGAAGAATGATCCTTCCCGGACCAGCAAGGAGTCGTGGGACGCTGAAGACTACAAGGCCGCCCTGAAGAAGATCACTAACGCGGAATTTACAACCACGTCAGCCAGGCTCGCTCCGTACGTGCCTGTGAAGAACGAAGCTCCCACAGTACGTCCTTTTCTCTAAATTTATCTTCAGTCATGATTCCGGTGGTGCAATTTGCAGCTGCATCATCTGAAACTCATTTGTGTCCACTCTCAGTTGTTCCAGGTTCTAGAAGGCTGGCTCCCCCCACTCGACGAAGAGATCCCTCAAGAGTTCGAGGAGGGTGCCGCAGGAAAATCTTCTGATGACAAAGAGGAGGAAATGGAGGTTCCTCCCCTAGCGCCCGCGACCCGGAAGACTCGCATGCAGAAGCAGCGCGATCTCGAGGCGAGCCGTAGTCTTGAAGAACGCGAAGAAGATGATGAGATATTGCAAGACCATAGTTCTCGGTGAACGGCCATGCCAGGGAAGCCCATGCGTAAACCAAAGTCGCCCGTGATGAAGCTGGCTTCGAAGTCAGTGTCGCCGTCCAGATCGGCGGTGGTGTTCAAGTTGGATGATGACTCCGATGATGACACGACCAGGACTTCGCGCAAGGTCCCAGAGGGTGTGACTTCGACGGCGGGATCGGAGGCTAAAGACACCGAAGCGCTGGTGGAAGTTCCACTTGCGGTGATCGTGCCGACAATTTTGACGGCGTCATGTCAAGAAGCAACTGAGGCCGCGGCGTCAAACTCGCCGCAACCTTTAGAAATGGCCACGTCTTCGGAGCCGAAGATTCCCGCGACCGTGGCTTCATCGTCAAAGAAGCCCACGGTGTCGTGGGCTTCGGATGTTTTCGAGAGAGGCCTCACGCGCAAGCTGGGGCCAGAGTTAGACAAGCCCGCCCACATCTGCACAGGGTTGCGTGTTCTTCCGGTCGCCAAGTAAGCCTCGAGTTCTCCCTTCCATTTCTTGATCCATTTTTGTGTGATTTCTAAGATGACTTTGGAGGTTTGGTAGGTCTGGTGTCAAGAAGATTGGGGCAAAGATTCCGCCAATCGCCACCACAGGGGAAGGTGATCTCCCCAAAAAGAGGAAGCCTGATACAGACATCACGCCTGCGGAGGGCGCAAAGAAGCAGAAGGGAGGTGCCGGCGATGCTGCGGCAGGAGGCAGTGCCAAGGGAAGTGATCCTGCCACAAGGGCCTAGGAGGTAGTGGTTACTCAATAGGAGCTAGCCAAAGGGGCTCTGATGACGGAACCGTTAGCCCCGACAACTAGTGCCCCGGCTTAGGCCTTTCCGACATTTCCGCGTTTCATGGCGAAGGGTTTTCCGGGCGTGGCGGAAAACCAGTCTCCGCAGATACCGAAGATTGTTGACGAGGACGTTGGGCCTCGTCGCGGGCGCACCTCCTTTGTGGTCCCTTGAATGGACGCCATTGAGCTTCACAGTATGCTTGGAGCTGCCATTTAGGTACGTCTAGTGCCCGAGTGTCTAGTCGCCGAATTTCAGCGGCTAGGCACTGAATTTCTTCTAGTCGCCAGTCCTGGAGTGTCTATTCACTGAATTTCAGTGGCTGGGCTTCTTCTAGTCGCTAGTCCCCGAGTGTCTAGTCGCTGAATTTCAGTGTCTAGGCACTGAATTTGTGTTTTTGCAGTTTGCTAATTGTTCATTCGGCTTGTAGGGGTTGCAAAGGGAATTAATAGATCGACAATCCGCGAGGGAGCGTCAGGAGCGTGATTTGCGCGTGGCGCAGGAGGCTAACCGGCGACTCCAGGAGATTGTTGGTGAGTACTTGATTCATTTTACGACCGCGAGATGCTGGTGTTCCGGAGTGCTAACAGTCATTTCTTTTTTGTTCAGATGGTCTTCCGGCTGCGATTGCCAAGGCCCGAGAAGGTTATGTCCTAGTTGCTGAGTTGAACATGGCGAATGGGTGTATCGATTCACTGGTCAAGGAGTTGGAGGTGGCAAAGGTGGCCTTGATCTCTTCTGAGGATAGAACGAAGGCCGCAGTCGTTGTGGCTGAAGAGGAGCGGAAGGCTGCGGACTCAGTCATCCTTGGGCTGCAGAGCGATCATGCTGCCTTGGAGAAGCATGTCACCGAGAACTGCCGTAAGCTCCTTGGTGAGTCGTTGCTCTTCTTTTTGATATGTGCGGTGAGTCCCCGAGTGGGGGAATCCGTAGTGGCACTAACGTCTGAAGTTGTAGTTGTGATAGGGCAAAGCGATCCGGTGGTGCAGACCTTCAACGCCTCGTAGTGTGTGACTGCGGTGGTGAACGAGGCCACCGCCTCGGCGTTGTGCGTCCAGGCAGTTCTTCAAGGAATGTCCCCCACCGAGGTTATACCTGGGGGACTGACTGAAGTATGGCGCTATTTGGAGGAGGTGCCCCACATCGTAGAATGGATGGCTTGCTCGGCTTTCAGGCGTGGGACCACCACGGCGTTGAGCCTGGGGCTTGCTCACTTCCCCAACGACTTCGATCTTGACGATGTCACCAGTGGCTACCCTTCGGCTACTGGCACAATGGAGATGTCGGAGGTGTTGAAGCTGACCACCAAGGCCTTCACTGATCGGGTGCTGGCGATGGGGGACTTGCTGCCGTACCAGGAGACGGTGGTGGCGCTAGGCAACCCCTAGCCGGAGCATCGTGACCTGAAGTCGGAGCAGCCCTTCCGGTCAGCGTTGTCGAAGTCACTGTCAACCTACCCGACGAACCCATGGCAGCCATTCATTCGTGTCAAGGGTGGTGGCGGCGCTTCGTCATCAGGTCCTGCGAAATAGATAACTGCCATGGGCAATTTGTAAGATATGCCAAGCGGCGACTTTTGTAATATGAACAATGGAAGTAAGAGGAGTCAATCGACTCACAATGCATGTTTGATTATGTGGTATGTTTATCTTTTGTTAGGGCGAGTCCCCGAGTGCGTCCGCCGTTTCGTGGGGTATAACTCATTTGTGTACATATGTGTTTTCTTTGGATTTTTGTGTTGGTTGTCCCCTGCGTCTCGAAGGGGGCGAGTCCCCGAGTGCGAGTAGGATTGTTTCTAGGCGAGTCCCTAAGCGCAATACTTAACCGTTTTGGGTGCGTGCCTATTGTGGGTTGCTGGTGCGTTATTTGTAACGCGTCTCTTCCCCTGGGTGAGTCCAAGGTAGCTCTCTTACTTGGTGTGTTCCCGAGCCATGTGGGTGTTTCCGTTTGTGAAGTCCCCGTTCGTGGTACTTAACCGTTCGAGTCGCTTTGCACGAGGATGGGAAGGACATGTCGCTGTGGGAAGCGTATGTCGGTCGTCATGGTCTGTTGGTCCAGTCGAGCTGGGCGACTCCGATGGTGGCTCCGGGTTGGCATTTTCATGGATGACACAAAGCCCGAATATTTTCGGTGCCCCTGGGCCGCACTACATAGCCGTGCCAGTCGCTCGACCAAGGGTTGACTTCCGTGGGTAGCATATTGCTAAATGTACGAGTGTGAGTGGCACAAGAGTATGGCAAGTAGACACAATTTGTGTGGTACGAATGAACTTCATTATATATCATCTGGGTACAAGTTTGAGTTCTATGTATAGAACTTTCAGAGAAGGTTTCCATTCCATGGCCTCCCGACCTCGAGCTTGCCATCACCTCGTATGTCGATGAGGTAGTAGGCGTTGTTGCCGAGGACCCGCCCTATGGAGAATGGCCCCTCCAATGGGGGAAGAGCTGTGCATGCCCTTCTTGTCCTGAGCCAGTCGTAGGACCAAGTTGCCCTCCTAGAAGGTGCGGGTCCGGACTCGACGGCTGTGGTAGTGGCAGAGTCCCTTCTAGTAGATGGCAGTGCGGGAGCGAGCCAGGTCATGTGCCTCGTCGATCTGGTCAATGCTGTCTTGGCGGGCCATCTCATTTGTCGCCTCGACGTATTTGGTGACTTGAGGTGATTCGTGCTCGAGGTCGGTTGGCATTACGGCTTCGACGTCGTACACCATCAAGAAGGGTGTGAACCCCATGGAGCTGTTGATGGAGGTGCGGATCTCCCATATTACAGAGGGGAGCTCTTAGACCCAGCATCCTGGGGTGCGCTCAAGGGGCACTTGGAGTCGCGGCTTGAGCCCATGGAGGACGCTCTGATTGGCGTGTTCTACATGGCCGTTCGACTCCGGGTGGGCGACTGAGGCGAGGTCGAGTCGTATGTTGTGTTCTTCACTGAATTCTGCCATGGCGCCCTTGGCAAAGTGGGTACCGTTGTCCGTTATGATGTTGTGTGGGCAGCCGTATCGGTAGATGAGCTCGCGTACGAACTTGGTGGCCGACTTTCCATCACACTTTTTGATCGGCTTGGCCTCGACCCATTTTGTGAACTTGTTGACCGCGACCAGGAGGTGGGTGAAGCCGGATGGGGCCTTCTTGAACGGGCCGACCATGTCCATGCCCCATACGACGAATGGCCATGTGATGGGGATGGTCTTGAGTGCCGAACCAGGGAGGTGCGTCTGGTTGGCGTACTTCTGGCACCTGACGCATCGTTGGACGATGTCGGTGGCATTGGTGTGCGTGGTGAGCTAGTAGAAACCGTGCCGCATGGCCATGGCGAACAACGACTTAGCACCGGCGTGATGGCCGTAGTCGCCGGTGTGGATGTCCTGGAGGATCTTACAGCCTTCTTCTTGCCGTACGCAGCGCTAGAACACGCCAGTCACGCTGTGTTTGTGGAGCTCACCGTTGACGATGACGAAGGATTTGCAGGGATGCACAATCATTCGCGCTTCCATCTCGTTGCTTGGGAGGATCTTGTGCTCGAGGAAGGCGACATACGGTGCCGTCTAGTCGCTGGGCTCCATGATCATGCCGACTAGGGCCGGCTCAGGTTGTAGTGGTATCCCGATGTCGATCTCCTTCGGTGGGGAGACCGAAGGTTTTTGGATGATGTCAAGGAAGACGCCTGCAGGTGGCGGTTGCCGAGCCGACCCGAATGCAGGAAAGGGCATCTGCCTCCTCATTCTTTCGCCTGTCGATCCACTTGACTAAGTAGTCATCCAAGTGTCCTCCCATCTGGTCTACCGCTTGGCGTTACGCTATCATTGTCGGAGAGACGGCGTCGCAGGTTCCGGTGACTTGGCCGGCGACGAGGTTGGAGTCACTGTAGCACCGTTGGCGGTTGATGTTCATCTCCTTGGCGGCCCGCATGCCGTGAAGGAGGGACTCGTATTCCGCCATGTTATTGGTGCAGGGATGAAGTTGAGGTGGAGCACGTAGCGGAGCTTGTCTCCCTTAGGGGAGGTCAGTATCACCCCGGCTCCAGCGCTGTCAGCGTTCTTGGACCCGTCGAAGTGGAGCGACCAGTAGTGGAGATATGGGAGCTTCTCTGGCTGTTGTGCCTCTTCCCAGTCTGCGAGGAAATCAGCCAGGGCTTACGAGTTGATCACTTTGCGGGGCTCCTATTTGATGTTGTGGACGGCGATTTTGATGGCCCACTTGGCGACTCTCCTAGTTGCTTTGCGGTTGCGTATTATGTCCTGTAGTGGTGCGGAGGAGACGACTGTGATTGGGTGCTCCTGGAAGTAATGGGGGAGTCGTCGCTGAGATCGGAATACCGCGTATACCAGTTTCTGGTACTGCAGGTAGCGCTGTCTTGAGTCTATCAGGAATTCGCTGATGTAGTAGACGGGGCACTGTACGGGGCGCTCCTTGCCCTCCTCTGGCCGTTCGACGACCATCACGGCGCTGACGACTCGAGTGGAGGCCACCACATAGACGAGCATTGCCTCTTTGTCGATTGGGGCGGCGAGGAGTGGAGCCGCGAGTAGCACTTCTTTGAGTGCTTTGAGTGCGTCGTCCGCCTCCACGTCCCATTGGAACGTGGGGTTCTTGCGCATCAGGCGGTAGAGGGGCATTGCCTTCTCGCCGAGCCGGGGAATGAAGCGACTAAGAGCCACCACGCGCCCGGCCAACTTCTGGATGTCGCGCAGGCACTCGAGTTTCCCGAGTCGCGTGATGGTGTCGATCTTGGTGGGGTTGGCCTTAATGCCTTGCTTGGAGACCATGTATCCCAGGAGCTATCCGGTGGGGATGCCGAAGGTGCCTTTTCCTAGGTTGACCTTGATGTTGTACCTCCGAAGGTTTGCGAAGGTCTCGGTCAGGTCGGCGACCAGGTCATCTTAGCGGGTGGATTTTACCACCACGTCGTCGATGTAGACGTGTATGTTGCGGCCAATTTGGCTCGTGAGGCATTCCTGCATGCACCTTTGGTATGTGGCGTCGGTGTTCTTCAGGCTGAGCGTCATGGCCATGTAGCAGAAGGAGCCAAATGGTGTGATGAACGCTGTCTTCTCCTCATCCTCGACCACCATCTTGATCTGGTTATAGCTAGAGTATGCATCGAGGAAGCACAACAACTCCGATCCCGCGGTCGAGTCGATGATCTGGTCGATGCGCGGTAGGACGAACTCCTCCTTCGGGCAGGCATTGTTGAGGTTGGTGTAGTCGATAGACATTCTCCATGTGTTGTTCTTTTTCAAGACCATGACTGGGTTTGCCAGCCACTTGGATTATTTGATTGGCCAAATGAAGCCTGTGGCTAGCAAGCACTGTACTTCTTCGGCGATTGCTCATCGGCGTTCTTCATTGAAGGGCCGCATCGACTGCTTTACTGGTCGCACTATGGGATCGGCATTGGGTTTAGGCTCGGCGAGTTCCCTCGGGACACTGGGCATGTCTGATGGTTTCCATGCGAAGATGTCGCGATTCTCATGGAGCTACTCGATGAGCGCGCTTTCCTATGCGGGGCTCATGTGCGCCCCAATGGTGATCCTGTGGTTGTAGTCGCCTGGGATGAGCTCGACGACGCGGGTGTGCATGGTCGCCTCGAACGCGGAGCTCGTGGCGGTTGCCTTCTTCAGGATGGTGAGATCGTCCTTGTTAATGTTGCCCATGTATTTCGCGAGTTCCTTTGTGTGGTCAGTCTCCACGGCAATGACAGCGTCAGCGAGGTCAGCACCTTTGTATTCGCACTCCACAGCCATGTCGGGGTCGCTGTGGACGGTGATGATGCTGCTTGGCCCTGGGAGCATCATCATGTTGTAGGCATAGAGGGTTGTCGCCATGAATTTGCCGAACGTTTGGCATCCCAGGACACAGTAGTAGGGGCTGCGAAAGTTCACCAGCTCGAACACGATCCTCTCGGTGCGGTAGTTGCTGGTGTGCCGAAGGTGACTGGCAGCGTCACTTTTCCAATCGGGTACGCCTTCCGACCGGGGATGATGCCGTGGAAGGTTGTCAGGGTCGACTCGATTGCTGATTCTAGGAGCTGGAGCCTCTTGAATGTGTCTAGGTACATGATGTTGATGGATCTCCCGCCGTCCATCAGTGTCTTGGGTAGCCAGTAGTCGGCTACTTTGGGCCTGACTACCAGGGCAACTCGCCCTAGATATTCGATCCTTGGCGCGTGATCTTGGCGACTCCCGGTGATGCTTTGCTCGGACCAATTGAGGAAGCGGGGGACGTCAACTTGGGTCACCGCATTGACAACGATCGTGCGGGCAAGCACCTTCTTCTCGCGTTTGGTGCCGAGCCCGGTGAAGGTGTATAGCGAGCCGGCAGCGTGTCCGAATCCGCCGACATTGCCGTTGTCCCTTGGTGGGTTGTTGTTGGGGTCCTCCCTTGCTCGCCTTGCCTTTTCGATCTCTTTGAGAGAATGGCAGTCCGCGGTGGTGTGGGTGGCGGGTTTTCCTTCCCTGCTATGGTAGACGCAGGGCTGGTTGAGCAGGTCGGTAGCGTCGAATTTTAGCCTCGCCGCGTTGTCAACGCGGTAATTTCCTCTATCACGTTAGTTTCCTCCGTCGCGGTGGATGTTCTTCAGAATGTATTGGCTTTAGCCGGCGTTGGCGATGAAGTCGACTCGCCCATCACTATGACGCTTGCTGGTGATGCGAGTGTTGCTGTAGCGCATGTCACGTTGTCGCCCGCTATCGTCGCCGCTGGTGCGGCATCTCCCTCCCAACTCGTCGTCTAAGTCCTGGTTGGGGTCTTCTTCCGCGTAGCATTTGGCGATCTTGAGGAGGTCGGGGATGTTGTCGTGCGTCCGGTAGACCCTCTTGATCTTAACGACCAGGGTTTGTACCGGCACGCGTTCTTGAAGCAGTGTATCGCCGTGTCCGGGTGGATGCCGGAGGCGTTAATCCATAGTTCCTGCCACCTTTGGATCAAGTGGCGGGTCGACTCGCGTTTTCCTTGGATGCATCGCTCCAGGTCTTCAATGGTGGTGGCGTGGGTGTAAGAACCCTCGAAGTGCCTGACGAAGGCATCCCGCATCTCTTCCTAGGAGTCGATGCTGTCGGGCGGGAGGGTGTTGATCCATTGTCGGGTCGCACCCTCCATCATCAGGGGAGGTAGCGAGCGGCTAGTAGGTCGGTGTGGCCGGTGGTTCCCATCGCCATGAGGTATGTGTCCAGCCACATTCTTGGATCGTACGCTGGGTCGTATTTCTCGATCTCCTTGGGTGCTTTGAAGTTGGTGGGGTACTTCTTGCCTTGGATCAGAGGTCCGAAGTACTGGGGGCCAACTCGGCTGAGTGAGCCCCTGGGTTCAGGGTCGCCGCGGTTGGTGAGGGTGTGCCTCAGGTCATTGGGTTGGTGCACCCGCCAAGCCTGGTTGTTGACAATGTGCGTTCGGGCGTCGATGAGTTACCCATTGGCAGCGACCGTGTTGTTTACCGGTCGCGGCTCATTGCTGGAGAGCGCGGGGTGGGCGGCCTATGGCTGGTCTGCTAGGGACTGCGGTGGTGGGCAGTTAACGGTGTTGGTGATGGTTGGGTGGCCCCTTGAGGCCGCCCTGCTTGCCAAAGAGCGGGAATACATCCGCCCCCGCGGGTCGACTCCTGCGGCTTGCTGCTCGACGGCCCTGGCGAGTAGAGCCTTGGCGTACTAGATCTGCAGCACGCCTTCTCCCTGGACGGCGAGGTTGGCAACCGCGGCGTCGGCCGCGACGACATTGTCAATCGGGGTAGAGTACAGTAGGAGTCCATTGGCGTCACGGGCCTATGGCGAGATTATGATCCGTGGCTGGTCCGGTGGGGGCACGCGACCAATGGGTGGCGGTGGGGCCCCAGTCACTGGTGCGTCGGGTGGTGGTCGGTTGCTTCCACCTGGTGGCGCATTCTCGCAGTACTCACGCTCAGCTGCGCGTACGGGATCGCTTTCATCGTTGAAGTTTAGGACACGGCCCTGGACGTTGGAGTTCAGGCGGGTCCTGATGCGGTGCTGGTGGTAGAGCGATAGCTCCCGCGCTGTTTCCCGCCCGAGGCAGAGTTTCTCGCGCTCGGCTAGCTCCTTGCGCTGCACCACCTCCAGTCGTAGGCGGGCTTCCTCCACCTCTGTGGCCGTGGCGGTCGGCGGGATCGGTGTGGAGAACGGATCTGGAGGGGCGGCCGTGCTGCCCACCATGTAGATTGCGTTGAAGCGATTGGATCTGGCGCGGAAGTCCTCAGGGGACTCCGAGCCGGAGTCGGAGTCAAAGATCCCAAGGACGGAGGAGTCCTTGAAGTCCTCAAGGTTGGAGACCCGCGTGATGGAGTCCTCCTGTGATGCTGCGATGATAGATCCGTCGACCAAGGCAGGGGTCGCGGAGTCGACATCGTCGTGGAGGGCCGCGTCGTCCGTGGCGGCGTTGGTCTCGGCCATGCTGCTAGCGACCGAGTCATACTCGGTGATGAGGCTCCTGATGGAGCGGACCTGCTCCTCCGAGAGCAGATCGTGGCATGTCGGTGACTTGCCAACGATCATTGTCGCCGCTGGGTCGACCGCGCTAGTGAAGCCGACGAACAAGTTGTTGGTGCCGATCGGCATTATTGCGTTGTGGGTGATCGGGCGCGACGCTGGGATGTAGCTGCTGGGTAGGATTTGTAAGATCCCACTAATGGTGATCATGCAGCCGGTGGCGATCGGCCGATCGATCGGCGGGTAGGGTCTCGCCGCAGAACGCAGGCCAGTCTGACTAGTCCCCACGGTGGGAGCCACTGTCGTGGAAATGGCCACGGTAGTCGCTACTACCGGCAGCGATTGATAGAATCAGGGGCGAGAGCTGGCGGCCATCTGCGGTGCGAGATGGGGGCGGATGCACATGGGTTTACCCAGGTTCGGCCCCCTAGAGGGTAAAGACCTACCCCTGCTAGATTATATTGAAGGAGAGCGAGTCGGAATGTCCTGTTGGGCATACCCCATTCGGCATATCCCCATCATAATGAACTCTTGTGGATACATGTGGTTGATGAAAAGAACATACATGATGTGGTGGCATCACTGCATATGTTCATTTCCAAAACCACAATGATGCACACTGATACACACACACACATCCAATAAGGTGTGGTGATGCAACATCTTTCGAGCTGGTGGTAGAATGCATGCTGCAGTTGAATCCTAGTATCTTGTCAGGTTTCCTGGACATGGTTGGACACCACATGATGTGGTGGCATCAATTCATGTGTTTTTTTTACAAAACCACAACAATGCACACTAATACACACACATGCAATGTGGTGTGGTGTGGTGTGGTGTTGCAGCATCTTTCAAACTGATGATAGAATGCATGCTGAAGTTGAACCCCAACATGCTGCCATGCTTCCTGGATATGGTTGGAGACCACATGCTGGAGTGGTATCACTGTATGTGTTCTTTTCCTAAAACCACAATGATGCACACTGATACACACACATCCAATTAACTCTAGCCGATCCATTTGGTTTATGAAAACAACACACATACAGTGACTCTAGTGGATCCATGTGGTTTAGGAAAAGAACACACATACTATGCTGGCATCACTGCATATGTTATTTCCAAAACCACAATGAAGCACACTGATACACACACACATCCAGTAAGGTCTGGTAATGCAGCATCTTCCAAGATGGTGGTAGAATGCATGCTGCGGTTGAATCCCAGCATGCTGCTAGGGTTCCTTGAAATGGTTGGACACTACATGTTTTAGTGGCATCACTTCATGTGTTCTTTTCCAAAACCACAATGATGCACACTGATACACACACATCCAATGAACTCTAGTGGATCCATGTGGTTTATGAAAACAATAACATGCAATGAACTCTGGTGGATCCATGTGGTATATGAAAAGAAGACCCATCTAGTGAACTCTAGTGGATCCATGTGGTTTATGAAAAGAACACACATCCAATGAACTCTAGTGGATCCATGTGGTTTATTAAAACAACACACATGCAATTACTCTAGTGGATCCATGTAGTTTATGAAAAGAACACACATGTAAATAACTCTAGTGGATCCATGTGGTTTATGAAAAGAACACACATGCAATGAACTCTAGTTGATCGATGTGGTTTATGAAAAGAACATACATGTTGTGGTGGCATCACTGACTGAGTTCTTTTCCAAAAGCACAATGATGCACATTGATACACACACATCCAATGAGGTGTGGTGATGTGGAATCTTTCAAGCTGGTGGTAGAATGCATGCTGCAGTTGAATCCCATCATCCTGCCAAGGTTTCTGGACATGGTTGGACACCACATGCTTGAGTGGCATCACTGCATGTGTTCTTTTCGTAAAACCACCATGATGCACACTTCTAGACACACACACCCAATGAACTCTAGTGCATCCATGTAGTTTATGTAAAGAACACACATGCAATTAACTCTAGTGGATCCACGTGGTTTATGAAAAGAACTCACATGCAATGAACTCTAGTGGATCCATGTGGTTTATGAAAAGAACACACATATAATGAACTCTATTTGGATCCATGTGGTTTATGAAAAGAACATACATGATGTGGTGGCATCTTTCAAGCTGGTGGTTTATGAAAGGAACACACATATAATGAACTCTTTTCCAAAACCACAATGATGCACACTGATACACACACATCCAATGAGGTGTGGTGATGCAACATCTTTCAAGCTGGTGGTAGAATGCATGATGCGGTTGAATCCTAGCATGCTGCTAGGGTTCCTAGACATGGTTCGAAACCACATGTTGTGGTTGCATCAATGCATGTGTTCTTTTCCAAACCCACAATGATGCACACTGATACACACAAATGCAATCAGGTGTGGTGATACAACAACTTTCAAGATGGTGGTAGAATACATGCTGCAGTTGAATCCCAGCATGCTTCCGCGGTTCCTAGACATGGTTGGACAACACATGCTGGAGTGGCATCACTTCATGTGTTCTTTTCCAAAACCACCATGATGCACACTGATACACACACATGCAATGAGGTGTGGTTATGAAGCATCTTTCAAGATGATGGTAGAATGCATGCTGCGGTTGAATCCAATCATGCTGCCAGAATTCCTAGACATGGTTGGAAACCACATGCTATGGTGGCATCAATGTATGAGTTCTTTTCCAAAACCACAATGATGCACACTGATACACACACATGCAATGAGGTGTGGTGATGCAGCATCTTTCAAAATGGTGGTAGAATACTTGCTGTAGTTGAATCCCAGCATGCTGCCAGGGTTCCTAGACATGGTTGGACACGTAAGGTTGTGGTGGCATCACTGCATCTGTTTTTTTTCCAAAACCACAATGATGCGCACTGATACACACACATGCAATGAGGTGTGGTGATGCAACATCTTTCAAGCTGGTGGTAGAATGCATGTTGCGGTTGAATCACAGCAGGCTGCCAGGGTTCCTAGACATGGTTGGACACCACATGCTAGATTAGCAACATTGCATGTGTTCTTTTCCAAAACCACAACGATGCACACTGATACACACACATGTAATGAGGTGTGGTGATGCAGCTTCTTTCAAGCTGGTGGTTGAATGCATGCTGTAGTTGAATCCAAGCATCTTGCCAGGGTTCCTAGACATGGTTGGACACCACATGCTGGAGTGGCATCATTGCATGTGTTCTTTATCTAAAACCACAATGATGCATACTTATACACACACATCCAATGAACTCTAGTGGATACATGTGGTTTACGAAAAGAACACACATGCAATGACTCTAGTGGATCCATGTGGTTTATTAAAGGAACGCACATGCAATGAAGTCTAGTGAATCAATGTGGTTTATGAAAAGATCACACATGCAATGAACTCTAGTGTATCCATGTGGTTTATGAAAAGAACACACATGTTGTGGTGGTATCACTACATGTGTTCTTTTCCAAAACCACAATGATGCATAGTGATATACACACACATACAATGAGGTGTGGTCATGCAGCATCTTTCAATTTGGTGGTAGAATGCTTGCTGCAATTCAATCCCAGCATGCTGCCAGGGTTCCTGGACATGGTTGGACACTACATCCTGTGGTGGCATCATTGCATGTGTTCTTTTCCAAAACTACAATGATGCACACTGATACACACAGACACCCAATGAACTCTGGTGGATCCATGTGGTTCATGAAAAGAACACACATGCAATGAACTCTAGTGGATCCATGTGGTTTATGAAAAGAACACACATGCAATGAACTCTAGTGGATCCATGTGGTTTATGAAAAGAACAAACATCCAATGAACTCTAGTGGATCCATGTGGTTTATGAAAAGAACACACATGCAATGACTCTAGTGGATCCATGTGGTTTATGAAAAGAACACACACGATATGCTGGCATCACTGCATATGTTCTTTTCCAAAACCACAATGATGAACACTGATACACACACACATCCAGTGACGTGTGGTGATGCAGCATCTTTCAAGCTGCTGGTAGAATGCATGTTGTAGTTGAATCCTAGCATGCTACCAGGGTTCCTTGTCATGTTGGACACCACATGATGTAGTGGCATCAATGCATGTGTTCTTTTCCAAATCCACAATGATGCACACTGATACACACACACACATGCAATAAGGTGTGGTGATGCAGCATCTTTCAAGCTAGTGGTAGAACGCATGCTATATTTGAATCCTGGCATGCTACTAGGGTTTCTGGAAATGGTTGGACACCACATACTGTGGTGGCATAACTTCATGTGTTCTTTGTCAAAACCACAATGATGCACACTGATACACGCACATGCAATGAGGTGTGATGATGCAACATCTTTCAAGATGTTGGTAGAATGCATGCTACAGCCGAATCCCAGCATGCTGCCAGGGTTCTTGGACATGGTTGGACACCACATGCTAGAGTGGCCTCATTGCATGTATTCTTTTCGAACACCACAAGGATGCACACTGATACACACACATGCAATGAGGTGTGGTGATGCAGCATCTTCCATGTTGGTGGTACAATGCATGTTCCCACGGTTGCTGGACATGGTTGGACAACACATGTTGGAGTGGCATCATTGCAAGTGTTGTTTATCTAAAACCACAATGATGCACACTGATACACACACACATGTTGGAGTGGATCCATGTGGTTTATGAAAAGAACACACATGCAATGACTCTAGTGGATCGATGTGGTTTATCAAAAGAACACACATGTTGTGGTGGCATCACTGGATATGTTCTTTTCCAAAACCACAATGATGCACACTAATACACACACGCATCCAATGAGGTGTGGTGATGCAGCATCTTTCAAGCTGGTGGTTGAATGCATGCTGCAGTTGAATCCCGACATGCTGCCAGGGTTCTTGGACATGGTTGAACACACATGCTGTGGTGGCATCACTGCATGTGTTCTTTTCCAAAACCACAATGATGCGCACAGATACACACAGATGCAATGAGGTGTGTTGATGCAACATCTTTCAAGATGGTGGTAGAATGCATGCTGCGGTTGAATCACAGCATGTGCCAGGGTTCCTAGACATGGTTGGACAGCACATGATGGATTGGCGTCATTGCATGTGTTCTTTTACAAAACCACAATGATGCACACTGATGCACACACAAGTAATGAGGTGTGGTGATGCATCATCTTTCAAGCTGGTGGTTGAATGCATGCTGCAGTTGAATCCCAGCATGCTGCCAGGGTTCCTGGACATAGTTGGACATCACATGCTGGAGCTGCATCACTGCATGTGTTCTTTATCTAAAACCACAATGATGCACACCAATACACACACACACATCCAATGAAATCTAGTGGATCCATGTGGTTTGTGGAAATAACACACATGCAATGACTCTAGTGGATCCATGTGGTTTATGAAAGGAACACACATGCAATGAACTCTAGTGGATCCATGTGGTTCATGAAAAGAACACACATGCAATGAACTCTAGTGGATCCATGTGGTTTATGAAAAGAACACATATGATGTGGTGGCATCACTGCATGTGTTCTTTTCCAAAACCACAATGATGCACAATGATACACACACATGCAATGAGGTGTCGTGATGCAACATCTTTCAAGTTGGTGGTAGAATGCACGCTGCAGTTGAATCCCAGCATGCTGCCAGGTTCCTGTGGTGTCATCAATGCATACGTTCTTTTCCAAAACAACAATGATACACACTAATACACACACACACATGTAATGAGGTGTGGTGATGCATCATATTTCAAGCTAGTGGTAGAATGCATGCTACAGTTGAATCCCAACATGTTGCCATGGTTCCTAGACATGGTTGGACACCACATGCTGGAGTGGCATCACTGCATGTGCTATTTTCCAAAACCACAATGATGCACACTGATACACACACCTGCAATGAGGTGTGGTGATGCAACATATTTCAAGCTGGTGGTAGAATGCATGCTACAGTTTAATCCCAGCATGTTGCCAGGGTTCTTGGACATGGTTGGACACCACATGCCGTGGTGGCATCACTTCATGTGTTATTTTTCAAAACCACAATGACACACACTGATACACACATGAAATGAGGTGTGGTGATGCAGCATCTTTCAAGCTGGTGGTAGAATGCATGCTACAGTTGAATCCCAGCATGGTGCTAGGGTTCCTGGACATGGTTGGACACCACAGGCTGGAGTGGAATCATTGCATGTGTTCTTTTCCAAAACCACAATGATGCACACTAATACACACACATGCAATGAGGTCTGGTGATACAGCATCTTTCAAGCTGGTAGTAGAATGCATGCTGCAGTTGAATCGCAGCTTGCTGCCAAGGTTCCTGGACATGGTTGGACACCAGATGCTAGAGGGGCATCATTGCATGTGTTGTTTATTTAAAACCACAATGATGCCTACTAATACACACACATCCAATGATCTCTAGTGGATCCATGTGGTTTATGAAAATAACACACATGCAATGACTCTAGTGGATCCATGTGGTTTATGAAAAGAACTCACATGCATTTAACTATAGTGGATCCATGTGGTTTATGAAAAGAACACACATGAAATGAACTCTAGTGGATTGATGTGGTTTACGAAAATAACACACAAGCTGTGGTGGCATCAATGCATGTGATCTTTTCCAAAACCACAATGATGCACACTGATAAACACAGACTTGCAATGAGGTATGGTGATGTAACATCTTTCAAGCCGGTGGTAGAATGCTTGCTGCAGTTGAATCCTAGCATGCTGCCAGGGTTCCTGGACATGGTTGGACACCACATGTTGTGGTGGCATCACTATATATGTTCTTTTCCAAAACCTCAATGATGCACACTAATACACACACATGAAGTGAGGTGTGGTGATGCAGCATCTTTCAAGCTGGTGGTAGAATGCATGCTGTAGTTGAATCCTAGCATGCTGCCAGGGTTCCTGGACATGGTTGGACACCACATGTTGTGGTGACATCATTGGATGTGTTCTTTTCCAAAAACAGAATGATGCAGATTGATACACACACATGCAATGAGGTGTGGTGATGCAGCATCTTTCAAGCTGGTGGTAGAATGCATGCTATAGTTGAATCCCAGCATGCTGCCAGGGTTCCTGGTCATGGTTGGTGTAACACCCCAGCATTTAGGAACCAACGAAGAGTAGAAATAGGAATCTGTGCATATGCATGCATTCATTTGTAAAATCTAGGTAAATTTTTCACCAAACAAATACATAAAGAGATCAGAGTTTCTTTCACCAACAAGAGGTAGGAATAGGTCTTTCTGATGATTGCTATAAACTTTTGACATGACCCTTAGAAATTAATGAGTTTTGGGGGGGAAACTATTTAATTCAAATTTGAAATCTAAATCATTTGGAAAATGTTTAGAAAATAGAAGTAAGTACTATTACATTGCTTTTGAAAATGATTTAGTAATATTGCGTGATTATATTTAAGGTATATTAAACCATAATAGGAACTTAATATAAGGAACCTCAAATAAGAAATGAATTCTTATTTATTTTCTTTATTCCATAATAATATTACAAATTGATATAAATACATGAAAATAGAATATTACAGGTAATACAATCTAGTGAAATAAAACTTTATTAATCTTATAAGAATATCTTTACAAGGTTCTTTACAAAAGGATAAGAAGAAGATTACACTGAAAACCTATCTACTCCTATACTAAGTCCTAACAATCGAGATCTTTGCTCTTGCAAAATAAGATAAACAACTCAAATAGAAATAAAAGGGTTAGTTGATTATTTACTCTGAGTGGTGAACAATGAAGTACACTGTTATTATTACATCATTGAGTATAGAGAAAGGGGCAAGTTTCACCAGGACATTGATGGCCCAAATTATATCGAGCTCGTTGGGGAACCCCAAGAGGAAGGTATGATGAGCACGGCAGCAAGTTTTCCCTCAGTACAAAACTAAGGTTATCAATCCACTAGGAGCAAGGAAACACCCCAAAGGTGTAGCTAGCTGAACGATGGTGGGGCGCACTACCGGTGCCAGCAGCAACATGGAGACCTACACAACACAACCACAGAACTCTGTCCCCAACTTGCGATGAGGTTGTCAATCTCACCAGTTTTTCTAAAAACACAGGATTAAACGTATCGAATGGAAGGTAGTAATAGTTTGCAGAAAGTAAACACAAAGAAGTAAATAGTTTATAGATTGAATGTAAAAGAAAGGACCGGGATCCATAGTTCACTAGAGATGGCTCTCCTTAAGATAGATAACATGCTGGGTGAACAAATTACAGCGGGGCAATTGACAAACATCGAGAAAGCAATACATGCATATACTAATCATCTTGACTCCTTTGAGATTCGATTGGGCATGACAACATTATACATAGACCGCCATCCAACTGCATCTATGACTGATAATCCACCTTCAGGTTATCATCCGAACCCCCTCCAGTATTAAGTTGCAAGCAACAGATTATTGCTTTACGAATTGCGTGTAATGTAAACAATACGATTGTTCTATAAACAAAGGATTGTTGTTTTATCCCTAGTAGCAAGAACACATCTAGTACCTTAGAGATTTCTGTCACTTCCCCAGATTACCAGAGGCATGAACCCACTATCGAGCATAAATACTAACTCTTGGAGTTGCTAGCATCTACTTGGCCAAGATAGATACTAACAACGGAAAGAATGCAAGATCACAAATAACAAAGACATGATAGAATCAATAATCAATCTAAAATAGCATCTCAATATCCATCGGATCCCTGCAAACACAACATGCGGAATTACAAAGACATGATCTTGATCATGAACGAAGCTCACAAGATCTAGACATGAAAGCACAAAGGAGGAGAACCAGCCATCTAGCTACTACATGGATCCGTAGCCCAAGGATGAACTACTCACGCATCACACCAGAGGCTTGCATGGTGATGAAGAAGGCCTCCAGGGTGAAATCCCCTCTCCGGCAGGGTGCCGGGAAGAGCTTCAGATCCCTCCCGATCTAGGGATGGAGATGACGGCGGCTACAAAATCTTTCATAGATTTTTGATCGGGTACTTAGGATTTTCGTCCCGAGGGCATCTTATAGGCGGAAGGAAAAGCTGAGGGGGTGCTAGGGTCGGCCAGACCACCCCCTGGCACGGGCCAGGCCTGGCCACGCGTCCAGGTGGTGTGGCCGGCCCCTAGCCCTTCTTCGTCTCGTATTCTGGCATCTGATGACTTCTGGAAAAATAGGCACTTTGGCTTTTGTCCCGTCCAATTCCAAGAATATTCATTTTGTGACTTTCCTGGAACCAAAAACGGCAGAAAATAGGCAGCTGGCACTGTGGCTCTTGTTAATAGGTTAGTCCAAGAAATCATTGAAAAGTACTCCAAAGTGTGGACAAAACACAAGAAAGTGGATAAAACCAAGCATGGAACATCAAAAATTAAAATACATTTGCAATGTATCAACATCCCCAAGCTTAACTCCTGCTCGTCCTCGAGTAGGTAAGTGATAAAAAGAAAGAATAATTTTTGAGGTGACATTCACCATCAAAGACTTGATCAAAGTATTTGTAAAACATTCAAAGCTGGGATCATAGTACTTCAATCATAACATGAAAGACAAAATTCAAGCAATAAGACAAAGAAACTATGTTGCAACATGAAAAGGCACAAACAAAAGATTCATGAATAACAATGCTTTGCAAGACATTTGTTTGTTTCACATAAAGAAAACATAGCATAATAGTATTCAGCTTGTCCCTCATAGAGTTCAAATATAAATGCATAGGACACCTTCAAAGTTCATAAGAGTGACTAGATACAAATAGTTTAAAATAAGCAATATCAAGTTATTCATCAATCTACTAGTCTTGGGACAATGCACATAGAACTAAGAATGGCCACTATGCTCTCAAAGCAGGTGCACAAAGGTAGAAGGTGGAGACTCAATATAATGGTGGAAGAAAGGCCTTCAAAAAAGGAAGTAGGGATTCTAGTCTCATAAAGAGATTCCAAAAATTATGGTATTTATAGCTTTGAGCTCTCATTGCCCCTATCATAAGAATCTTGAAGGTGATTAAGGTTAAAGTGACACAACTAAGAGGATATGCTTGACAAGTTATAAACCGAAATCTCATGCCCCTTACTTACGAAGACCGAACCTCATGCTACTCACCTTTAGTCACAAGTAAGCTCTTGTCATTGTAAGTACATATGTATCATAAAGAACCGCCAATGGGGTACCCCTTGCACATGATACATGAGCTATCCCATAATCAAAATGACAAGGCAAGAAGACAATGAGCATCTCAGCGCTTTTTATTTGCTATTTGCATAGGTTTTTGTTGAGGATGCTTCATAGAGTGCTCATTATGGTGATGCTGGAAGTTTCGACCATGATTAGGCATGTCTTAGGCTAGCGGCCCTGGAGATTCTCTAACACACATACAAACTCCATGATCTTACAAGTTCCACTTTTATTTCACACTGACGGGATCCATAAGCAAAAGAACATGATATCAACGGGGTACAAAGTACATGTGCAATGATGAAAGCGTTCCCCATGATACATGGTTCTGCTAATTTCAACTTATAAAGCGCAAGCATATACACAACAAAGAAGGACCCAATGGTTCAAGTTTATTAAGGGCAAGAAAAGTAAAGTGTGCCATCAAGTTCGTGAGAGCTTCAATCACTAGTTTCTCATAACAAGTTTAATTTGGAAGGTAAACAAATGCACGAATATACTTGGAATAGCATAAGATAGTAGGTAGGTATGGTGGACTCTTTGGAATAACTTGGTTTAGGGAGTTGGATGCATGAGTGGAACTCATACTTGGTTGTGGAGGCTAGCAAAAGACTGGGAGCGACAAACTAAGAGAGCAATAATGGCCATAATCATGCAGAGCGACAAAACATCATTGATAAAAGCATAAAGTGATAGTACAAGTTGAAAACTAAAGGATAATAAAGGATTAGGTGACTTGATATAGTCATAACATGGTGTGAGCATGTGCCAAGTCAACCCAAATAAAGCATCAAAGGAGAATACCGCTATACTATGCTTTAATATGCTAAAACAACGAATGATTCATCCAAGGAACATTAAGCAATCTCAATTGTTTATAACAAGTCATTCTACAGCAAAGAATACTAAGAATAAAGCCAAATCGATATCAAGCATGGCATGACAAAACATAAGCCACAGTCAAAAACGAGCTCTTTTTACCACATAAGCATGAACTTTCCTACTCTTTTCCAAACCAAACCAAACTATTTGAAAACCAATGTATGAAAGAGGGGGTCCAACCAATTAATTAAGAAAACTAAGCAAACAAAAGCAAACGAAAAAACAAAACGAAAACGAAAAAGAAGACGCTCCAAAAACAACACTACTATGCATGAAACAATAAAAATGAAGCGTTTGGAAGAAACGTGGGATTTTTATTGATGAAGAAGGGGATGCATTGGGCATCCCTAAGCTTTGGTGCTTGTACTTCTTGGATATTTCTTGGGGTGATATGCGTGGAATCCCCAAGCTTGAGCTTTAGTCCATCCTTCATCTCATTACTCATTTCTTCCATACACCTAAAAAATTTCCTTCATACAAAACTTCACACAATCTTTATTAGCAACATTAGTGCACTCAAGATAATAGGTCTTAAGGTTCAGTTGCAATACAAAATAAACTTCCATTAGAACACTAGGTACTGTAGCACTTCCCTCAAAAAGAACAATTCCCCAAAAGAACTCAAAAAGGAACCAACAAGAAGCAAATGCAGAAAAATGGCAGAAATCTGTCAAAACATACCAGCAGGTAAAGACAATTTTTTTCGAAGACCTTATATTGCTCAAATCAAAAAGTGTTGAACTAAAGAGAGTTATATAACAACCTAGGTCAGAAGCACAAAAATTCATGCCTCAAAAAGACATTTAGAGATTTTACACGAATGTTTACGGTGAAGCACAGAAATCTGTTTCAGGACAGAACTTTCCCAATCATTATTTCTCTCTCATTAGAGGTTACTCTTGGCACAAAAAGCAAATTAAAAGGATAAGGAGAGCTTATTACAGAGGTAATAACTTCCAAGACTCATCTAAAACTTTTGGGTTATTTCCCAATAAGTACTTTTCTTTAACGCCTT
This sequence comes from Avena eriantha, assembly GCA_910589775.1. Taxonomy (NCBI): domain Eukaryota; kingdom Viridiplantae; phylum Streptophyta; class Magnoliopsida; order Poales; family Poaceae; genus Avena; species Avena eriantha. The sequence continues at coordinate 116,459,332 of OU342740.1, forward strand.
TGAGTTAGGCAAGATAGTTTGAGAAGATGCTCACATAAGAAATATGAATTGAAGTAAAAGAGAGCATCAAGAAGTAAATTCAGGACACATTTAAGTCTAAACCACTTCCTATGCATTGGAATCTTGTAAGAAAATAAATCAAAGAAGCAGATAGTAACAAGAATGGGTAGATAAAACAAGATCAACTTCAAAACTTTCAGCACATAGAGAGGTGTTTCATTACCATGAAAACTTCTACAACCATATTTTCCTCTCTCATAATAATTTTAAATAGCCTCATGAATAAACTCAATAATATAACTATCACATAAATCATGCTTTTCATGATCTACAAACACTAGAGCTTTTTTATTATAAACATTTTCAAAAGAATCCTCAGGAACATGACATTTGTCCTCCTATGGTAAGCATGGGGGACAATCAAATAATGTAAGGGGTAAGGAGTTACTCTTATTAGAAGGTAGGGATGGGTAGATCCATTCTTCCTCCTCTTGATCATCACTCTCCTCCTCTTTTTCATCCAATGAGCTTCCAGTTTTAGCAATTTCTTCTTCCATAGGTTCCTGCAAGGCATTAGTCTCTTCCATTGGTGGAGAGAATCTATTAAGATATTCAAGAATATAGCCATTTCCTACCTTGTAATTATTAAAGCAAAATTTAAGTATATCATAAACCTCATACTTATAAGGTGAATCATCAGTATTTTAAGCAAACTAGCAAGTTCAAATGCACCCTTCCAAGCAATAAATTCTTCAATTTGTTCCACATCATAAAAGTCATAATTCCCTTTAAAATAATAAGATATGGTAACATTATCATTATACTCACATTGAAAAGGGAGGTGTTTATACCTCCTAGAACAACAAGATTTATCAAAGCAATAAGTAACATTATAAGTAGAGCACACGTTTATAGCAATGGTATACAATTTATCAATTTGTTCCCATAAGTGTTTCCCTTTTTGTGACAAGCGGTGTTCCTTATAATAATACTTTTGTTCTTCCGTGAACCCACCTTGCCAATAAGATTCAGTTTCAAAGAAACCAACCATTGATAGAAAGCATGATAAAGCAAGACAATAACAAACCAATGAAAATAACAACTATAGAAGGAACTAATTTTTTGTGTTTTTGATAAAGAAGCAAGAAAACAAAGCAAAAGTAAACTAAGCAAAACAAAAATAAAAAAGTAAAGAGATTGGTTATGAGGGACTCCTCTTGTGAAGATATCCTTGACTCCCTGACAACGGCGCCAGAAAATATCTTTGATAGCGCGTGGTTGACGAGGGAGCTTTTTCTTTCGTTCCCCGGCAACGCCGCCAGAAAATATGCTTGATGGCCCAAAATAAATCGAGCTCGTTGGGGAACCCCAAGAGGAAGGTATGATGAGCACATGAGCAAGTTTTCCCTCAGTACTAAACCAAGGTTATCAATCTAGTAGGAGCAAGGAAACACCCCAAAGTTGTAGCTAGCTGAACGATGGCAGGGCACACTACCGGCGCCAGCAGCAACGTGGAGACCTACACAACACAACCACAGAACTCTGTCCCCAACTTGCGATGAGGTTGTCAATCTCACCAGTTTTTCTAAAAACACAGGATTAAACGTATCGAATGGAAGGTAGTAATAGTTTGCAGAAAGTAAACACAAAGAAGTAAATAGTTTATAGATTGAATGTAAAAGAAAGGACCGGGATCCATAGTTCACTAGAGATGGCTCTCCTTAAGATAGATAACATGCTGGGTGAACAAATTACAGCAGGGCAATTGACAAACATCGAGAAAGCAATACATGCATATACTAATCATCTTGACTCCTTTGAGATTCGATTGGGCATGACAACATTATACATAGACCGCCATCCAACTGCATCTATGACTGATAATCCACCTTCAGGTTATCATCCGAACCCCCTCCAGTATTAAGTTGCAAGCAACAGATTATTGCTTTACGAATTGCGTGTAATGTAAACAATACGATTGTTCTATAAACAAAGGATTGTTGTTTTATCCCTAGTAGCAAGAACACATCTAGTACCTTAGAGATTTCTGTCACTTCCCCAGATTACCAGAGGCATGAACCCACTATCGAGCATAAATACTAACTCTTGGAGTTGCTAGCATCTACTTGGCCAAGATAGATACTAACAACGGAAAGAATGCAAGATCACAAATAACAAAGACATGATAGAATCAATAATCAATCTAAAATAGCATCTCAATATCCATCGGATCCCCATAAACACAACATGCAGAATTACAAAGACATGATCTTGATCATGAACGAAGCTCACAAGATCTAGACATGAAAGCACAAAGGAGGAGAACTAGCCATCTAGCTACTACATGGATCCGTAGTCCAAGGATGAACTACTCACGCATCACACCAGAGGCTTGCATGGTGATGAAGAAGGCCTCCAGGGTGAACTCCCCTCTACGACAAGGTGCCGGGAAGAGCTTCAGATCCCTCCCAATCTAGGGATGGAGATGACGGCGACTACAGACTGTTTCGTGGATTTTTAATCGGGTACTTAGGGTTTTTGTCCTGAGGGCATCTTATAGGTGGAAGGAGAGGCCGAGGGGGTGTTGGGGTCGGCCAGAGCACCCTTGGCGCGGGCCAGGCCTAGCGGCACGGCCAGGTGGTGTGGCTGGCCCCCAACCCTTCTTCGTCTCGTATTCTGGCATCTGATGTCTTCCGGAAAAATAGGCACTTTGGCTTTTGTCCCGTCCAATTCCGAGAATATTCATTTTCTGACTTTCCTGGAACCAAAAACAGCAGAAAACAGGCAGCTGGCACTGTGGCTCTTGTTAATAGGTTAGTCCAAGAAATCATATGAAAATTACTCCAAAGTGTGGACAAAACAGAAGAAAGTGGATAAAACCAAGCATGGAACATCAAAAATTATAGATACATTTGCAATGTATCAGACATTAATCCGTAAAAAGGTAAGAAGTGAAAGTCGATTCACTTGATCTGATCCACAAAATGCCAAGCAACAAGGTAGCTTAGTCATCTAAATGCTTGTAGTGTGTTGTCCAAACAGCAGAAATAGCACAAGCAATCAAAAAGGAGTTCATAGCTGTAGCACGACTACTAGGGAGCTCATTTCCTTTTCTCAAGCACTGCAAGAACACAGTGAGTCTGTCCACATCCCAAACAAATCCACCAAATAGCTTACCAAATCAACCATCAAATCACCATAGAATGGCGACATAAGGAGGGGGTGGTGCAGGAGGATAGCAAGGACAAGTACAAGGTCACATGAGCAAGGAGGAGCAGAATCCGATTCTAGGGTGTGCAAAATAGGCTCCAGGGAGTGATCAAGTCACCAAGATCAAGCCAGCAAAAATCAAGCAACACCAGAACATCAACAACAAGCAAGTTGAGTGGTGAGTCTATACAAGACCATCACTTGTTTAATCTTATTTAAGCATGTGTTGTTTCATATGAGATCTTCTCAGAAAAACACCCATGTGGGGTGTATCCATCATAGAAGAAATAAAGCATAACCAAACCATCAATCTTTGCAAACCACACCAAGATCTCAGCCTGTGCATCACTGATCTTGGATAATAACACATGTTTCCACATCTAATTAGATATCAGCCTGAAGTGGAGATTTCTGGGCACATCCCATGGATGGTAGCACCTTAGAATACTTATAGCTTCTGGATCTAGCTTAAACAGTAAGGATCTATCATAATAACTTTACCAAGGCCTATCAAATTAATTTCCCAAAGAACTGTAGGAATGATATCTTGAGGTTATCCATACAAGATCATTTAAGAAGGAGAACAGCAGGATAAAACAGCTATTTTCGATAGCTTTGCCTAAGACCAGAATTGGAGGCTTGATAAAATTAATGAGTACCACATTCTAATTTATCCAATAGGGTTTTTCAACTCTCAGACACTCTAGATCAGAGTCGCCAAGATTAGAGTCACATCATCACCATTTGTACAATGACAGTCACCAAGATTAGATAAACATTTATCTTACAAAGAAATTAACAATTCCAAGCCCATCAATATGCAAAGGATCATCACATTATAACCACCATAAATACTCCTAAGGTGTTCAATATCATCAATAATCAACACAGAGGGATAGAACCCTAACAGCACAGATGAACCCTAATTAGGGATTCCTCACCATAGGCACACACAGAGTTGCAAGGGAGGACCAGAGGGGGAGAGAGGTAGACTTACTCGTGGTCCTTGCTAGAGTTTAGAAGAGGAAGCAGCGAGGCCGACGAGCGGACACGGCGGCACGGGGAGCACCCTAGGGTGCTGCAACCTGCACCGAGCCATGAGGCGGTGGCCACGGCCACACGAGCAGCAGTGGCACCACATGGCCACCGAAGTCGCGACTTAACATCGTAGGGGCGGTGGAACACCACATCACCGGCAACCACCAAACCCTAGGGTTCGGGGTGGAGTCAACCTGGACAGGAGAGGGGTCCAAAGCCGAATTGAACTAGACCAATCGATGGAGCGGCATCGTCTACCCCATCATGCACCAGGGCGGTGGCCGGAGAGCCCTAGGGAGGCCGGAATCGCGCGACAGTGTCTCCACGCGAGCTTGAGAGAGAGAAGAGTGAACACGTGAGAGAGAGAGACAGAGGCGCGAGTGTTACTGGGCCACTTGTTCATAGAGGGTTTGATCATCCCAAGTGGGCCGAGTTAGGGCTGGGCCAACCCAATGGGCTAGGTCCAGATCTTTAAAACAAAAATTTAAGTAATTTATCAAAAGACTAAAATACCCCTAGGACTTAATAGGTTCTAAGAAATAAAATTAAAATTCTAAAAATATAATTAAAATAGCAATGAACTCACAAAATTATCCTCTATTCAAAAATAATAATAGAGAGAATTTTAGGTAATTAAATTTAGAACTATTATAATGGATGTATATACTCCTTTTCGAATTTTATAAAAATATGCAAAACACTTAAAATTGAGTAAAATTCATTTTCAAGATCCTAAAAGAGAGTGCTATTATAGAAAATACTGGTTTGTATTTTTGAAAAGTAAATCAAGTGTGAGAAAAATAAAGACTTATTTTCTCAAAGGAATTTTAGTTTAACATTGAAAGAGTTAAAAATGAAATAAATTCATTTTTAAACTCTTAGCATAATACAAGTCATTATAAAAAATACTAGGTATAATGAATAGGTTAGTTTAAAAGATTTTGAGTAATACTTTCTTTTTATTAATCAAAGAAAATAATAAACCTTTATAAGGTGGGTAAAACACGCAAATAAGAAAATGATAAAACATTGCATGACATTACTATGCATTAGATATTTCTTCTTTAAATATTGTCCTTACCAAGCAATAATGGTCTTCTGTAGAAACCGTAGATCAAGGTCTGGTGGAAGTATCCGACTACACTACCTTGCAGTCACAAGGCAAGTTCATCACTTGCTCATGTCCTTTGAAGAGTTTTTATGAAAGTATTTGAAAAATTGTGTGTTATCACCTATGTTCTAAAGGAGACAGAAAATAAGTATTTTCCCAAACAAATAAAATGCTATTATCATCGTAAGTGATAATAAATACTAATAATTGCAGAGGAATCTAAGATTCCAGTTGCAGAACAAACATGACTTAATAACCCATGACATTAGTGATTCTAGTGCTATATAAAACGCGTTAACCATAAGATCTGGAATGGGACAAAGAAGTCAGCTGGATCTTCTTCCTTTTGCATGGACGGATGACTTGATCATGGGGCTGAGGATTTCTCATGGAGAAACCTAGAACATGGGTGGAACCCCTTAGTTTCCCGTGATTTTGGTGTCTAGATTATCTTGAGAGGCTGTCAGTGGTTTAGCTGGACCTTTAAGGGAGCTTGCCAGGGCATCACCATCTCATAGAGTCTTCAGGTTCCTACCATAGTTTTAGCCGGTCCTATATGGGGGTTAACAGAGGTGGGGCATGTCCTGGAGGGTCGTGTCTTCATGCGGGGTCGTGGAGAAGGGGAGCGATTAGCTTGGATCATTTACTGGGCCCCACATCAAGGAATTGTGGACGGGAAAGTATGCCCAGTTGTGCAACAAGGATTTGGTCACTTATAGGTAAAGCAGTGCACCTCTGCAGAGTGTAAAAAAGTGTGACATGTTACTCCCTATTCCGGGAAGGAGCTACGAACATGGAAGGAAAGGAACTACATGAAGTTCTTGTCAACCTATGAAGGCTGATGGGCATAGTTTTTGATAATAAAATCAATCTTTGAAGAAATGTTTGCTAAAACTGCATTGTACCAAGGACTTATAGTCCGAGGTGGTAGTTAGAGCATCAAACTTCCCACCTTGCATATAGTGAATTTGTTGGGTAATGCTATTACTCACTCTTTCCTTTGAACCCCTTGCTAAACTTTGAGGGCCAGAAGGATGACCAGGTGTATGCTATGGAAGGCCAGAATGACGTATACTATGAAGAGCCGAACCTATCCAGTGGAATCAAAGTTGTGGACTACGTGATTCACTATGGAGATGAAGACAATGAGTCAGAGTATTTGTCAGGCCATAATGTAGTTACCTAGGTTGAGGCGAGCAGCACGAACCCTATAGAATAATTTTTTAAGCTCATGTCTTTCTTATCGTTGTGTCTTTCGTTCTTCTGCCAAACTTATGAAATACGTGATATGGTTTGTAAGTTTAAATCACTTGAAGTTTTGAACGTCTGGTATCATAATAATGATGAAGTGTGTATGTTTGTAATATGGACCCGCAGTGTTTCTGTTGTACCACTCTAAGGGATGTGATATTTACGGAACAGTGTACTGTGGATGTCATGTCAATGACTATAGCGTACTACACATGCAGTAGTATGCTGGGTCACTGCAACTGGTATCAGTGGAATTTCTTTGGCCTTAGGTTGGAAAACTAGTAAAGGGTATTAACTTTAGGAGTCTAGGAGCAACGGTAAAGAGTTCTCTAGAATATATGATGAATATTCAATTGGGAATATTTCGTTATATCTTTTAGTGTGATAATTCTTTATTATGATGCATCATTATAATTAATGGTTACTAATTATGAATATTTTGTAGACAGTGAAAATGGCACCAAACTTTCCAAAACGGACGTTGGTAAGGAAAGCAGAGACTCTCGATGATTATCAGGGGACTTTAACTGAACAACTTTGAGAACTTCTGAGGGTTTTTGGTTGCACAACTATATTCCGGTTAGTACCTTGACATACCATGATGGGCGAATGTTAGCCAAATATTGTGTTAGCATCCAAGTACCAAAAATCTTGGTTTGTATCATGATTTACCTATGGGTGAAGGTAGAAGTCACCTAGCAGCATACCATGTTGTTATTCTGGATGCGATATCCAATATTCGGGAGCACAAAGCAGAAGAGTTAGCTGGAAGCACATTTTCTATCATTCCTCATGATTCTATAGACATGGAGATAGTCTCGGATCATCTGACTTTAGTAAAGAAGCATCAAAATTAGCTTCCAAGTTTATGGATCAGTATCGACTGATAGTTGGGTCTTTGTATAAGACACATCAGGTTATAGTGGAGGATAAGAATGATATGCTAGAGGATTTACCTAATCTTGAACGAATGGAGAAGTTAGCATCTCAACTAGAGAACAAAGCAGTGGGTAGAGTTAGCCCAACTTTTAGGGATATATCTATAGATCCAGCACCTTTCACACCATATCCTTATTCACCTATGTCAAAACCCACTAAATATCCTGATGAAGGTACTAGCCATCCAGTACCGCATAATTCTCGAGGAACCGAGGATTCGGAACTACCTTGGAAACTCTAAAGGATGGAGGTATGGGTCAATGGATGGATCTACTGGCAATCCTATTCCTGTAGAGGATTCTGTTGGCAATAGTGGGCAAACTAGTTGGATGGGAATGAGGTCTTATTCCATTGATGGAAGATATGTCCACATGGAGGATGTAGAGTGCAATGAGGAAGATGCTGAAGAAAGGGTGTTTGAGTCACTGGAACATTATCCTACCCAGATAACGTGCACTATCCAATTATAGCTGAGGACTATCGTACCCAGCAGAGTACTTGGGGAGCACCGGAAGCGGAATATTCTGTTGATTACTCTAGAGTCAGGATGCGGGATGTGCTTGAAAAAGACAGTGATGAGGATGTTTCTGAAGATACCTCCGATGTGTTGGAAGGTATGGACACACTTCAGCTGGATGACGTGTCAAGTCTGGATACTTCTGATACTGAGGATCATCCATCGAAGAGGCAAATCGTTCCATAGACGGTGCATCATACTTCATGTCAGCACGGTTGTACTCCGGGTATGTACAATGAACGTTGCAGCTTCTAGGGAGCATGACCTTGAGGAGGAGTATCCTAGTGGTGATACGGAAGATAGAGTCTGAGAACTTGATGTAAGTAAATAAGTGGGGGTAGCATCCACATGAGTTTGTAATACCTAAATGGTATGGGCTTGTAATGACGTTGTACTAACTATGTTGTTTATAATTTATAATATGGGAAATGCATATTTGGTTCTTAGTTGGATTTTGTTTTCCATTATGTGACTAGTTCTGTGCATGAAGTTGAGCTCAGAACACATCTGCATGATGTAATTATGAGTGTTCACTTTATGTTACAGGACTAGGGGGTATGGAAATGGGTGTAGAGGACGAGACCGAACAACAGCGCATGGAGCGTGAAGCTAAGGGAAAGGCGGATGAAGATTCTAGAATGCAGGCAAATTTACCACCACCAATGAGACCGTTGTGGAGCAGAAATTTATGTAATACATGCAGATGATGCAAGAGTCCCAGAACAAATTCATGGAAGAGTTGTTGGGATGAGCTAGAAATAATAGGGCACATGAAGGTGGAGGAGTGAGTCTTTCTGACTTTTAGAATGCAAGGCCATTACCTTTCACATCAGCTCCTAAACCAATGGATGAGAAGGATTGGTTAGCGGATACCGAGAGAAAACTTAAGACCGTCGATTGCAATGATGAGGAAAAGTTGAGATATGCAACACATCTCTTGACAGGACCTGCGTCATCATGGTTGGAGAATCAGCTAGAAATGCAACCTCCAGGTAGGGAGTATACCTGGGAGGAGTTTAAGCAGAGATTCCGTCAATATCATGTTTGGAAAAGTGTTATTGAACTGAAGCATAGGGAGTTTGAAGAACTTCAGCAAGGATATGCTGAGGTTGAAGTGAACACCGAGGAAAAGAGGAAGAAATGTTTACTGTGTGGTTTAAATCCATTTGTGAAGATGCATCTTAGACTATCCAATAAGAAGACTTTTCAACAGCTACTAGATGCAGCCATCACATTTGAGGATGATTAAAAGAATGTCCAAGTGGACCGAAGGAAGAGAGCAGAGAAGGAAACCAAGAGGATCCAAGCAAGTAAACCTAAAAATAATATGGAGTTCAAAGCTTGAAATAGGTCCTTTAACAATGGTAACAACCCCAATCATGGTGCAACCACAACTAGGAGGAATGTCATTTGTCACAATTGTAAGCTTCCAGGGCACTTTAGTAAGGATTGCCTAAAGCCGGTGATCATATGCTATGGGTGTGGTCAGAAGGGGCACATGAAGCCCGATTGTCCCAAGAAACCACCAGGTGGTTGGCCTACATCAGGCGGTGGTCAAGCAAGAGGCGGAGGTGGACATCATAACAGAGGTGGAAGTTATGGAAAAAATGACAATGGCAAGAGAGGCAGACCTACTGGAAAGCTGAATTGCGCAACCTTGGAGAAGGTGGATAACTCGGATCAAGTTGTGATAGGTACGCTCAATATTCTCACAAACCCTGGAAAAGTTCTTTTTGATACTAGTGCAACTACTTCATTCATATCTGAACAATTTTGTGATAAGTTCGGGATTGGAAGGGCACCGTTATAAAAACCTATGTCAGTAGTTACCACTGGAGGGATCATGGTAGTTAGAAACATTAAGTTAAACTAAGTTATCTCAATCTATGGTCAAACCTATTATGCGGATCTTTATGTGATTCCATTAAAGGGAATAGAAGTAGTGTTGGGAATGGATTGGATGACTGAGTATGGATCCTAGATCAGTTGTGAGGATAAAACTATTTCAATTAAGTCTCCAAGTGGAGGGAGGGAAGTCTATCAGGTAGATAAACATAGTCATATCATGGTAGATCTACAATTGAACTCAATGAAGGAGGTCAAATTGGAAGATATTCCTGTAGTAAAAGAATTTCAAGATGTTTTTCCAGCAGAGTTACCAGGAATTCCACCTGATCGAGAAATAGAATTCACCATTGATCTAAATACTGGGTACAACACCAATAGCCGAAGCACCATACAAGATGGGGCCAAAATAATTAAAAGAGATTAAGGAGAAAACTGATGAGTTAGCCAGAAAAGGATTTATCCAGGAAAGTGTATCCTCATGGGGAACTCCGGTATTTTTTGTGGATAAAAGATATGGGGGACAAATAATGTGTGGTGATTATAGAAATCTCAACAATGTCACCATCAAGAACAAATACCCATTGCCAAGAATTCATGATCTATTTGATCAAGTCAAAGGACCTAGAGTATTTTCCAAGATTGATCTAAGATTAGTATACCATCAGATAAAAAGCAAACCTGAAGATGTTCCAAAAACAACATTTGTGTCAAGGTATGGACATCATGAGTACCTCGTCCTACCTTTTGGATTGACCAATGCACCAGCAATTTTCATGAACTTGATGAACAAAATCTTCATGCCTTATCTGGACAAGTTTGTTATAGTATTTATTGATGATATTTTGATATATTCAAAGGATAAGGAAGATCATGCTGATCATTTGAGGATGGCATTGCAAATCTTGAGAGAACATACGTTATATGCTAAATTCAGCAAGTGTGAATTTTGGTTGGACAAGGTAGAATTTCTTGGTCATGTGATCAGTAAAGATCGAATTGCAGTAAATCCATCCAAAGTTCAATCAATGTTGGAATGGAATGCACCAACTAATGTGAAGCAAATCCGAGGTTTCTTAGGAATGGCTAGTTATTATCGAAGATTCGTTGAATGTTTCTCCAAGATAGCTATACCAATGACCAAATTCCTAAGAAAGAATATACCATTCATATGGGATGAGAAGTGTGAAGCGAGTTTTCAGGAATTGAAAACCAGATTAACCACCGCACCAATCTTAGCTATACCAGAAACTGGAAAGGATTACATAGTATACTATGACGCATCCGAAGAAGGACTAGGATGTGTGATAATGCAAGATTGCAACGTGATTGCGTATGGGTCTAGACAACTCAAACCTCATGAAGTCAACTACCCAACACATGATTTGGAGTTAGCAGCAGTGGTCTTTGCTTTAAACGGATGGAGGCATTTTCTGTATGGAGCAAGGTGTGAACTATATACTGATCACAAAAGTCTCAGATATTTCTTCACTCAGAAGGAGTTGAATATGAGGCAGAAAAGATGGTTGGAGTTGATCAAGGATTATGACCTTAAAATTAACTATACTCTAGGAAAGGCCAATGTAGTAGAAGATGCTTTAAGTCAAAAGAGTATGGATACTCAACCCATCAATAGAGAACTACCAAAGGAGTTGCAAATGGATTTGGAAAGGTTAGAAATACAATTTCTAAAGGCTGAATTTCGTGTAGGCTTAGCTACCATGAGGGTTGTGGAAGAGCAAAGCCATGATCTTCGTCAGGAGATCTATCGACATCAACTAGATGATCCATTAATTTCTAAAGAAATTAGAAGAATTTCCGCGGGTCAAAAATTAGTTTTTCACCTAGGAGATTATGGATCTTTATGGTTTCAAAACAGTTTTGTCTACCAGATGTGCCAGAGATCAGAGAAGTGATACTCCAAGAAGCACATGAGACACCATATTCAATTCATCCAGGGAGTACGAAGATGTACATGGATCTTAAGGAATTATTCTGGTGGAATAACATGAAGAGGGTCATTGCAAAATATGTGCCTAAATGCCATACTTGCCAAAGGGTAAAAGTAGAACATCAAAGTCCAACATGACCATTACAACCTTTGGAAATTCCGGAATGGAAATGGGAAGAAATTGGTATGGATTTTATCACAGGATTACCCATGACACCGAAACGGAAGGATATGATATGGGTAATTGTAGATAGATTCACGAAAAGTGCACATTTTATCCCAGTAAACCAAAAAGATAATGCTGAGAAGTTAGTGGAAATCTATGGCAAAGAGATAGTAAGTAAGAACGGAGTACCCAAGAAAATTGTATCAGATAGAGGATATGTGTTTACTTTATCATTTTGGAAACAATTACATGAAGCACTTGGCTCAAAGTTGGATTTCCGCATAGCCTATCATCCCGAAACTGGAGGCCAGACAGAAAGAACCAATCAAATCTTGGAGGACATGCTTAGACCTTGTGCATTAGATTTTGGAGGTTCGTGGGAAGATCATCTACCATTGGCATAATTCTCATACAACAATAGTTATCATAGTATTCTGAAAGCAGCACCATACCAAGTACTTTATGGGAGAAAATGTGGATCACCAGTATGTTGGTATGAACCTGGTAATAGTAAGGAATTTGCACCAGACTATATCAAAGAGAAGCAAGATATCATTGATATTATTAGAGATCGATTGAAGATAACTCAAAGTCGACAGAAGAGTCATGCTGATCAAAGTCGAAGATCATGGCATCCAGAAGTGGGGGATATGGTATATCTCAAAGTAAGAAAAATGAAGGTAGTTAAGAGATTCAGAGTTAGAAGAAAACTAAGCCCAAGATATATCAGACCATTCAAGATACTGAGTCAGAATAAAACAATACCTTATGCTCTTGAGTTAACAAAAAGACTGGCTCAAGTTCATAATGTTTTCCATGTGTCCCAACTACGGAAATGTCTTAACGTTCCCGATGATGCAATTACACATCAAGAAATTGAGTTACAGGTAGATTTGACTTATGTTGAGAAAACCTATAAAATTCTGAGAGAGAACTGGAAAAGGTTGATAAACAGGCACAATGGGAACATCACTCGGAGCGAGAAGCCACATGGGAGAAAGAGGATGACTTAAAAGAAGCATATCCATAACTATTAAGGTACACATTAGCATACTTCAGGACAAAGTATAATTAAAGGGGGGAAGTCTATAACACCGCAACATTTAGGAACCAACAAAGGGTATAAACAGGAATCTGCGCATATGCATGCATTCATTTGTAAAATCCGGGTAAATTTTTCGCCAAACAAAAATCTAAAGAGATCAGAGTTTCTTTCACCAACAAGAGGTAGGAATAGATATTTCTGATGACTGCTATAAACTTTTGACATGACCTTTAGGAATTAATGAGTTTTGGGGGGAAACTATTTAATTCAAACTTGAAATCTAAATCATTTGGAAAATGTTTGCAAAATAGAAGTAAGTAATATTACATCGCTTTTAAAAATGATTTAGTAATATTGCTTGATTATATTTAAGTTATATTGAACCATAATAGGAACTTAAGACAAGGAAAATCAAATAAGAAATGAATTCTTATTTATTTTCTTTATTCCATAATAATATTACAAATTGAGATAAATACACCAAAACAGAATATTACCAGGAATAGAATCTAGTGAAATAAAACTTTATTAAACTTATAAGAATATCTTTATAAGGTTCTTTACAAAAGGATGATAAGAATATTACAATGAAAACCTATCTACTCCTATACTAAGTCCAGACAATCCAGATATTTTTTCCTGCAAAATAAGATAAACAACTCAAATAGAAATAAAAGGTTTAGTTGATTATTTACTCTCAGTGGTGAACATTGAAGTGCACTGTTCTTATTATATCATTGAGTATAGAGAAAGGGGCAAGTTTCACCAGGATAGTAATCAGTAAAAAGTTAAGAAGTGAAAGTTGATTCACTTGATCTGATCCACAAACAGCCAAGCAGCAAGGTAGCTTAGTTATCTGAATACATCTAGTGTGTTGTTCAAATAGCAGCAACAACACAAGAAGTTAAAAAGGAGTTCACATCCGTAACACAGCTACTAGGGAGCTCATTTCCTTTTCTCAAGCACTGCAAGAACACAGTGACTCTGTCCACATCCCAAACAAATCCACCAAATAGCTTACCAAATCAACCATCAAATCACCATAGAATGGCGACATAAGGAGGGGGTGGTGCAGGAGGATAGCAAGGACAAGTACAAGGTCACATGAGCAAGGAGGAGCAGAATCCGATTCTAGGGTGTGCAAAATAGGCTCCAGGGAGTGATCAAGTCACCAAGATCAAGCCAGCAAAAATCAAGCAACACTAGAACATCAACAACAAGCAAGTTGAGTGGTGAGTCTATACAAGACCATCACTTGTTTAATCTTATTTAAGCATGTGTTGTTTCATATGAGATCTTCTCAGAAAAACACCCATGTGGGGTGTATCCATCATAGAAGAAATAAAGCATAACCAAACCATCAATCTTTGCAAACCACACCAAGATCTCAGCCTGTGCATCACTGATCTTGGATAATAACACATGTTTCCACATCTAATTAGATATCAGCCTGAAGTGGAGATTTCTGGGCACATCCCATGGATGGTAGCACCTTAGAATACTTATAGCTTCTGGATCTAGCTTAAACAGTAAGATTCTACCCAGGGATTTCATAATCCAATTCGTTCAAAAAATATGTTCAAATCATCTTCCTAATGTAATAATTAGGAATCATAGTGTTTTACATAAAAGAACTATCACTAGAGGCATTAAAGGTAACTTCCCAGACAGCCAAACGTATATTCCAGTACTGAAACTAGCTAACCATCATCACTAATCAGACATTACACTAGATCAGAGTCACAACATCACCATTTGTACAATGACAGTCACCAAGATTAGATAAAAAATTATCTTACAGAGCTATTAGCAATTCCAAGACCATCAATAGGCAATGGTTCAGCCCAGTATAACCACCATAAATACTCCTAAGGCGTTTAGTATCCTCAATAATCAACACAGAGGGATAGAACCCTAATAGAACAGATGAATCCTAATTAGGGATTCCTTACCATAGGCACAGACATGGTTGCAAGGGAGGACCAGAGGGGGAGAGAGAGGTAGACTTACTCGTGGTCCTCGCTAGAGTTTAGAAGAGGAAGCAGCGAGGCCAACGAGCGCACACGGTGGCATGGGGACCACCTGAGGGCGTTGCAACCTGCACCGAGCCATGAGGCGGTGGCCACAGCCACACGAGCAGCATCGGCGTCACCACAGGGCCATCGAAGGCGTGGCTTAGCATCGTAGGGGCGGCAAAACACCACATCGCCGGCAACCACCAAACCCTAGGGTTCGGGGTGGAGTCAACCTGGATGGGAGAGGGGTCCAAAGCCAAATCGAACTGGACCAACTGATGGAGCGGCATCGTCTGCCCCATCATGCACCAGAGTGGTGGCCGGAGAGGCCTAGGGAGGTGTAACACCCTCGAATCGGCCCTATGTAGATATTAGCGTTTCTCGCCAACCCGCATAGAAATGATTCAAGGACGCCCACCAGGAACTTGCGTGCGGGTGGAAAACGAAGTAATACCATTACACAATAGTCCATGATAGAACCCACAGAAACATATATATACAACAACGACTCCATGAGTCAAGAATACAGATATACAGTACAAAGATCCAAATCACCTTGAAAATGATACAACATCCGAGTACGGATAAGATGAAAATGGGGCTAGGAGCCCTGAAGAATAACCAATGGCATCCATAACCCTGCCCAGGATAAGCCGAAAGGGTAATCCTGCTAATGACGTCGAACTTATACCTGTTAAACAAAAGGGGTGCCGACAAAGGGCAAAGGAAAAAGGGAGCGGTCAGTACTGAGGCCAGTACACGACGAGGATAGAATTCGGTGGCTGTCACCTACATAGGTATGGTGGACTGAAGCGGCATCGTAGCATGCACTAAACAACCTATAGAGACTCGATGCAACTGTCGACTATTAGAGAGGGATAAGAGAGACATATTCGGGACCAACCTGATACTAACACCAATCATACCCATCATGGTATTTCCCCCTCGAGACCAAACAAGGAAGTCACACAGTTGGCAGTTTTATTCATTCCATTATAGTTGCAGCATTTGCTAGTCAGATATAGATAGCATGAATCATCCTGATAACATAAGTAGTGGGCAGTTTTAGTTAACCATTCCGTTGTAGTTGCAATACTTACTAGGCAGGTATAATATGACATGATGTACCCCAATACAACCAGTTGCTGGCACTTTTATTTACTCATTCCATTGTAGTGAAACTGATTACTAGACATATAAACGTCAAATTTATAGCACTACTTTAGTTATGCTTGTCTATGATCATGATACTGTGCTCCAAGTCGTCCATAACCATGGACACGGCTTTCAGAAAGATTTACCCTGTAGGGGTTCACAAATAGCAACACACACATGATCAACCTCGGGAAGAACCAAATAAAACACAACGAGGCCTCACGATAATGCATTCACAGGATTCATAAATTATTTCAGGGGGCCACCCCACTAAGCTACCCGCAACGAAGTTGGCCAGCTCCGAGACAGACCGAGGGTTTGTGACAATGGTTGTAAACGACTGGGAACCCAAAAGTGTGACTGGGCTTGTCGATACCGCGAAAACATTCCACATTCCAAAACAGTACAGGTGCTCCACGCACAATCGTAAATATAGCAGTAAAACATGGCATAAGTACAAGATAGTAATAAAGCCCCAAACTACTTTGTGGCCCCAAGAAATAAAGTGTGAATCAAGCTCAGGCAAAGGAGGATTCATAGAGTCTCCCGTATGTGGATAGTGCAAATAGTCAAGGAACGGGTATCAAGTACTCGGGGCCTACGGGACACAAGTGAGCGTGGAAGAACAAAATATTAGCTATTTCCCACCGGTGCCTCTGCATTAGTTATATCTATTCCTAGCATTTTAATATCAAGTTGTAACTAAAGCCATGATCATCTCCAGCCTTAAGAATCTCCACCATTAAGCATATGCCAACCTTCCATCAATGGTGGAACGAGAACGACGCGAAGCAGCACCTGAGCAAGCAACTACAACTCGCAAGGCTGACTATCTATGAAACAACAGGCAATAGGATGTGTCCAAGGCAATATAGAGGCTGCAAGGAATATAAATGGTGCACGGAAGCTAAAGCATCACAACAAGGATAGCAATAGATCAACAAGAGGAAATAAAAACTATAAACGCAAAACCGATAGAAAGGGGGAGGATGCTCACCTGGGAAACACTGCCAGAGATACATTAGCCAAAGAACTTGTCGATACTCGCATCAACTCAACGGCCTAATCCGTGAATAAGAAAAGCACTAAAAGAAACAACGGATGCACTATTTAATACTACGGCGGAAGATCGGGCATGATGCATGTATGATGCAGACCATGGCAAAGATGCGGTGCAATTAGGAAATATTAAGCGGAACCAGGGTTCCGAGGATTAATTAGATGGTTCATGTTGTATCGTTACCCCGCAATTTAAATGTTGGCTTAACAAGGCAAAACATGGAATCAGTTCGCTCTACAAATTTAAATGGAGCCAATATAAGGCTAGAATAGCCCGCATATAGTCTCCATATTTAATTTAGGTGAATTGTCTTAATACACCCAAACAACCACAATATGTATGTGACATGAACAATTTACTATGCAACAGATATATATTATATATTATAAAAATATTGGTCTCAGGAAAGGGGTCGCACATCGATTATCGGCGATCTTGGCATTCTATGGTTCAAGTTCGGTCTCTGAGGTCGACTTTGGATCGGTCTTCGGATCCGAGAGGGAGAAGAACGCCAGGTGCGGTCTTCGGGTCCGAGAAGGAGCTCTTGGTGTCCCATGAAGGAGTACTCGGGGCTCCATGACGGAGAACTTGGGGTGCTCGGCTTTGATTGCCAAAGGCGGACTTGATTCTGGTACCGGGGATCTCCGACCGGTTTCAACCTTGGAAGGAGAACTTGACAACCGTGGTCGGGGGCGTACTTGTGTGGTGTCGGTGGTCTTCGGGTGGCACGGGGTCAGGGTTGAACTTGTCGAGATACCTTGGGGTTGCGATGTGCCCTGGTTTATACTTAAGGGCTCCAACATCATGCAGCATCACCGTGGGGACACAACAACCGGGAGAAGAACCACACACACACATATAGGAACCAAAGCATCTTGACGAGCCGAAGAGATCTTCATGGGAACATCAGTCACGGTAGTAGACGACCTGCGCGTTCGTGACGAGGCCGACACGGATGCACACACACGGGAAGGAGGTCATGGACGGTGAGCAGCGGGCACAGGGCGGAGAAGAGGCCATGGCGGCGGTGCTCCGGTCGACGACGGGCGGGTCGGGAGAAGGCGCAGGCGAGGCCGTCTACGGCGGTGGCTGCTTGTGGGAGAGGGAGATCGCGGGGGCGAGGCCTGCTCAGACGGACACCGGGGAGGAGAAGAGACGAGGCGCCATCGCTGCTGAGGCGCGGCCGGTAGCACGGGACATGGTGTCGCAGAGACGACACGGAAGCAGAAGAGGTGGTGGTCGGTGGCGGCCGGAGGAGCTCCATGTCGGGGAGACGCTAGCGGTGGTGAGGAATTGCGTGAGGTGGCGGGCTCGCGAACACGGCGGCAGTGGGGAAGCTCGGGCTTCCGGGAGCAGAGTTGAGGTTGCCTGTGGGCGCGGGGCTTGCGGGAGGAAGCTTGGGGCGCGAGGATGAGGCGGTCACATGTAGAGAGGGCGGCGAGGGGGCTGGGAACGCTGGCCAGAGGCGGGCTCATCGGCGGCAGCGTGCTACCGCGAGGCAAAAGAGATCGAGGGGGTTGGTGGGGAAACATGAGGTTGGGGATGAGACGCGTCGCTCGTGGTGGGACCGAGTGGGAGAGAGAGGCGGGATAAGCGGGGAAGGATGGGGCGCGTCGGTGGGGTGGTGGGGTCACACGCGCTGCGTGGGACGTATGTGTGGCAGGTTTGGTCGGCCTGGCAGTTAGCGATGGGGTCGACCAGGGGTCACGCGAGCTAGTCGTCGTGGATGGGTGGCGTGTAGTGTAGGGGCTGGCAGGGTGTGTTGTTTCTGGTGGGGTGGCTCGGGTTGGGTCCGACTGGGTGGGGTAGATGGTTAGGTGGGCTAGGGTTAGGGTTAGGGCTAGCCGGGTTAGGTTAGGGTTTAGGTTTGGTCAATGGGGTAGTAGGTGGCTGCGGGTGGGGTTTTGGCCTGGCAGGCTGGCGGTCTCCCCCAGGTTTTATAAAACTATTTTATTATTTATTTATTTTAAACAAAACCCTTTGCAAATATGTTTTAGAGAATTAAAAGGGCCGAGAGAACCGGGGTTTTATAGTTTGAACTAAAGAAGGGGATAATTAGAAAACAAAAATAGGCTTTTAAGAAATAGTCTTAGACAAACATATACATGATGACGATGATGCTCAAATGCAATGTGGCATGATGACATGAGCATGCGGTCATGATGATGCACAAAACAGAAACACCGAGCGATTTTCTAGCAGTGGTTTTACCGGGGTGCTACAGGAGGCCAGAATCGCGTGACGGTGACGTCGGCAGCGCAGCGTCTCCCTCAGCATCTCCGCGAGGGCATGAGATAGAGAAGAGTGAACGCGTGAGAGAGAGAGAGGAGCTAGTGGTACTGGGCCAATCGTTCAGAGAGGGTTTGACCAACCCAGGTGGGCCGAGTAAGGGCTAGGCCAGCCCAATGGGCTAGGTCCAAATGTTTAAAAGAAAATTTTAAGTAATTTATCAAAAGACCAAAATACCCCTAGGACTTAAAAGGTTCTAAGAAATAAAATAAAAATCCTAAAAATATAAATAAAATACCAATGAACTCACAAAAGTATCCTCTATTCAAAAAATAATAATAGAGAGAATTTTAGGTAATTAAATTAGAACTGTTATTATGGATATATATACTCCTTTTGGAATTTTATAAAAATATACAAAACACTTAAAATTGAATAAAATTCATTTTCAAGATCCTAAAAGAGATTACTATTATAGAAAAATACTAGTTCGTATTTTTGAAAAGTAAATCAAGTGTGAGAAAAATAAAGTCTTATTTTCTTAAGGGCATTTTAGTTAAACATTTAAAAGAGTTAAAAATGAAATAAATTCATTTTTAAACTCTTAGCATAATATTATTCATTATAAAAATACTAGGTATAATGAATAGGTTAGTTTAAAAGATTTTGAGTAATACTTTATTTTTATTAACCAAAGAAAATAATAAAACTTTATAAGGTGGGTAAAACATGCAAATAATAAAATGATAAATCATTGCATCACATTACCATGCATTGCATACTGCTTCTTTAAATATTGTCCTTACCGGGAAATAATGATCTTCTTTAGAAACCCGAGCTCAAGGTCTGGTGGAAGTATCCGACTTCACTACCTTGCAGTCACAAGGCAAGTTCATCACTTGCTCATATCCTTTGAAGAGTTTTTATGAAAGTATTTGAAAAATTGTGGGTTATCAGTTGTGTTCTAAACAAGACAAAAAATAAGTATTTTCCCAAACAAATGAAATGCTATTATCATCCTAAGTGATGATAAATACTAAGAATTGCAAAGGAATCTAAGATTCTAGTTGCAGAACAAATAGGACTTAATAGCCCATGACGTCACTGATTCTAGCGCAGTATAAAACGCGTTAATCATAAGATCTGGAATGGGACGAAGAAGTCAGCTGGATCTTCTTCCTTTCGCATGGATGGAGGACCTGATCATGAGCCTAAGGATTTCTCATGGAGAAACCTAGCACATGGGTGGAACCCCTTAGTTTCCCGTGATTTTGGTGAGTAGATTATCTTGAGAGGCTGCTAGTGGTTTAGCTGGACCTTTAAGGGATCTTGCTAGGGCATCACCGTCTCATAGAGTCTTCAGGTGCCTACCATAGTTTTAGCCGGTCCTATATGGGGCTTAACAGAGGTGGGGCATGTCCTGGAGGGTCGTGTCTTCATGCGGGGTCGCGGAGAAGGGCAGCGATTGGCTTGGATTATTTACTAGGCCCCACACCAAGGAATTGTCCAGTTGTGCAACAAGGATTTGGTCTCTTATGGGTAAAGCAAGGCACCTCTGCAGAGTGTACAAAAGTGTGACATGTTACTCCCTATTCTGGGAAGGAGCTACGAACACGGTAGGAAAGGAACTCCATGAAGTTCTTGTCAGCATGTGAACGCTGATGGGCATAGTTTTTTATAATAAAATCAATCTTTGAAGAAATGTTTACTAAAACTGCATAGTACCAAGGACTTATAGTCTGAGGTGGTAGTTAGAGCATCAAACTTCCCACCTTGCATATAGTGAATTTGCTGGGTAACGTTGTTACTCACTCTTTCCTTTGAACCCCTTGCCGAACTTTGAGGGCCAGAAGGATGACCAGGTGTATGCTACGGAAGTCCTGAACAAAGTCTACTATGAACAGACAGACATGTCCGTTGGAATCGAAGGGGTGGACTACGTGATTCACTATGGAGTTGAAGAACACAAGTCAGAGTAGTTGTCAGGCTGGAATGTAGTTATCTAGGTTGAGCCGAGCAGCACGAACCCTATAGAATAAGCTATTGAGCTCACGTCTTTCTTATCGTTGTGTCTTTTGTTCTTCCGCTGAACTTATGAAATACGTGATATGGTTTGTAAGTTTGAATCACTTGAAGTTTTGAACTTCTGGTATTGTAATAATGATGAAGTGTGTATGTTTGTAATATGGACCCGCAATGTTTATGTTGTACCACTCCGAGGGATGTGATATTTATGGAACGTTGTTCTATGGATGTCATGTCAATGACTAGAGTGTACTACACATGTAGTGGTATGATGGGTCACCACAGCTGGACACCACATGTTGTGGTGGCATCACAACATGTGTTCTTTTCCAAAAGTATAATGATGCACACAGATACACACACAAACAATGAGGTGTGGTGATGCAACATCTTTCAAGCTAGTGGTAGAATGCATGTTGTAGTTGAATCCCAACATGCTGCCAGGGTTCCTGGACATGGTTGGATAGCACATGCTGGAGTGGCATCACGGCATGTGTTCTTTTCCTAAAACCACAATGATGCACGTGGTTTATGAAAAGAACACACATGCAATGAACTCTAGTGGATCTATGTGGTTTATGAAAATAACACACATGCAATGAAAATTAGTGGAACCATGTGGTTTATGAAAAGAACACTCATGCAATGAACTCTAGTGGATCCATGTGGTTTATGAAAATAACACACATAGGAAAGCACCTTCCAAAGTGCATGTTGCACCCGTGTTGTAGAAGTTGCATCACATAATCCATATGGTTTATGACAAGATGTATTTCATTTTATAAGACACTCGCTTTCCATTTTTACACTACTCAGTTTTGCCCTTGGTTTTTTGATACTACTCAGTTTTGCCCCTCCCTCTCTCGTAGAATCCCAAACATGTGCTCACTCTGGCTGCTACACCCTGATTGGTTGTCACAGTTGTCATGTGGATCATATGCACCAACCGTTGATCCTTTGTAATCCAACACGGATCGTTGCACACATTGTGCCCTTCACAGTACAACGTGCGACAGCATCGACGTCTCACTCAACGAGACTTTTACATAAGGAACACGAAGCCGTCCATGGAAAAAGTCGTTGATTGGTCATGTCATGTTTAATCATGTCTAAAAAGCCTACTACTACTACTACTATGCCATGACATGTGCATAGGGAAACAAGATCATCGAGTACACGGTTGTCGACGGGCAGCTGCAATTTATTGCCACTTGATTTTAATAAGACATATCCCATTTATTGCCACTTGATTTTAACAAGATCACTTCCAACTGGGCCATACCACAAGAAACTTCCACGCGTCAGCCGGAGACCGACGAGCTAAAAATGGGTCTCGAGGAGACCTAATGTCTATGCCTTCATCGAGTCCCCCGCACTCATCCACACCTTCCTCTACCCAATCTAACACAACCCTAAAAATCTCGCCCTACAGGAACCTACCTTCTCCTCTACATTTCCCCTTTTAATTATCGACAATTTTATGGCCGTGCCAAACTTCATACATAGAAATTGTGTCTGCGCCCTTTGCATGCGGTTGAATAAAGATCTGCCATGCATGGCCCGGGAAAAAAAGTGACGTACCGTGCACGTGTCGTGGTGCGCGATGCAGCATTAGCCTACGCGGTGCGATGCACGGTGGTGCAACGAAATGTCCCTTCCCATCACCTTAACTATAGATCCCCTCTCGCTCTCCCTCTCCCTCTCCGCCTACCCACTCTCACTCTCGCTCACTCTCCTCACGCAACCCTCTCCACTATCCCATCAGCTTCTGCAAACTCCAAAGAAAACCCCAACCACACCAGCGATGGAAAAGGAGAATGCGGTGGCCATTGTCGTCTCCAATGCCGCGGGCGAGGAAGCCCCTATTTCCATCTCGATCCCCTCAAGGTGTTGAAAGCAGCCGCTGTCCCGTCTAGGCCCCCGTCGAGGCATCGATGGAACCCGTTGTCCCCATCCATGCCCCCGTCGAGGCATCGATGGAAGCTGCCGTCTCTGTCTAGTCCCCCACCCCCACTACCGACGTAGCCACCAGCGAGGAGGCCCTCGCCGGTCATGCACATATCCAGCTCTTCTAGGACCCTACGATCCAGAGGAGTACATCGCTCCGATGAACCCCTACAACACTGGCATCGATGACCCATGGTCGGAGGTAACTAGGGTTTGCACCCCTTCCCTGGTTCTTCTTCCCTTCCCATCGTTGGATGCTAGATCTTGATTTATTTGGGTTCGGTTGTTCGCATTTCGATTGCTCGATCTTCTTACATCATCTAATCCTCCTTTTCCCCTTCCAATAGGTGTACGACAGCGACGTCTACAGCTAACGAGTCTAGGCACACCAAGACTCGTCAGGTGCTGAGGAGGCTATAGGCTATCCAGTATGATGCCTTCTTTGCTGGCAGCATCTACAGTTTCCCCTTCTGTAGAATGAGACTCGCCGGCACCAACTTTAACTATGTTGTGCTGCATCCAGAGGGCTCGAGCTCCGGCACCCCCAAAGTCGGCCAGACCATGAACGTCAACGCCTACATTGCTGAACACGAGGCACTCGGCATTCACCTCCGCAACCTCCAGCGGGTGGCCATCGAAGAGGGTCGCATGCCTCCGATCAAGCCCAAGGCCCCCAAGATCAAGGGACTAGGTATCAAGAAGTGGAGGAAGCACCATAAGGAGGAGACGGAGGCGCAGGCGCATGCAAGGAGGGGTTGAACGTGTCTGCTGCTGCTAACCAGCTTCTTTTGATTTTGTATATTTTGTGTGTGATGGCTGCCGAGCAGCGAATGTATCGAACATCCTTAAGCAACCTACTTTCTATTGCTATATCATATTTAGCTACGCACAGCTATATCTACATTTGTTTTGTTTTCTGAATGAATGCATTCTGCCTGGTGTGATTTGATGCTCCAGATTTGTTACCAGATTGGGCCAAAAAGAAGGCCAAAAGGGAACGAATGATCAAACAGAGAAGCTGCTCTAGATTTGCTACCAATTTGGGCAAAATGAAACATAACTGTTAGCGAGAGAGGAAAAGGGTACTCTTTCAAACTGCTAGTTAACAAGCTGGTATCTTGACAAGCTACTAGACACATACAAAACATAACACAAATAAGTAAAATTTATTTCACTTCTCTCACTTGAGGCGCTAGCCATCTTGACAATCTACCTTAGTTCCACAAAAAACATACATAACACAAAGGACTAAAAT
The DNA here is from genome assembly GCA_910589775.1 of Avena eriantha. Classification (NCBI taxonomy): domain Eukaryota; kingdom Viridiplantae; phylum Streptophyta; class Magnoliopsida; order Poales; family Poaceae; genus Avena; species Avena eriantha. The sequence goes on from OU342740.1 coordinate 116,484,091, forward strand.
TTAATTCACTTCTCATCAGACCAATTGAGGCGCTTGCCATCGTTCCTAGGAGACCAACTGCAAGCATTCCAGCTGTTTCTTACATTATTGGCCATCGAAACCTCACGAAATGCAAGTTCTTCCCACCTAGAATCTGCCTTGGCTTCCCTATCTTCACCATCCTACGACACAATTAGCGGTGCATCACATGTATGGTTGTTGCCGCTAGAAGATAGTTCCTCTCTATTTGCTGCTTCAGCTGCAGCCTCTCTTTCAGCTTCTTCAGCAGCAGCCATTTCCTTTGCATATGCACTGTGGCGCTCAGCTATACTACATTTGGTACAAAGGTCTCCCCTAAGCTCATCTTCCCTCTTGCAAATGGGGCAAAACACAAGGAAACGTAGAAAGAAATGGATCTTCTTGTACAACTGGTAGGTCACGTAAGCATCTATGGCTGCATACTTTAGGTTTATCTTAGACAACTACTTCTCCTCCCAGAAATCGTGCCTATCCGTAGGGAAATCTTCCCTCATTATATCGTATGACTCATCGAGGATTCTAGTTACGAGTGTAGCCATTCCATCCTTCCTCGAGCCCCCTATGATCTTGACAAGACTCTTAATATCGATCCACTTCTGCGCAGGAATTTTAATTCCATCAAGGTAAAATTTTAAAAAATCAGTTCTTTTGTCGACATTGCAGAAAACAATTCTGTTTTCTACAAGGAACTAGTGCAGCACTGGACACTTCTTGTCAGTCCTAAAAGTATGTAGTTTGTCATCACCAAAATTTGTAACAACAAATGTTTTGTCAATGCAAGATCATCATCTCAATATAACTTTAAAATGTTTAGTAAATGCAAGATCATGACTCTCAACATTGGTTTTTCATAATTTATTTGGTCCTAATAAAATTCAGTAGTTGCAAGATGAGCAAATGGATAAACAACAAGAGGAGAAAACCCTAAAAGCGGTTAACTACAGAGAGCAGATCCACAAAGCAGGAGTAGTGGTAGAAGAGGATGTGTTTCCTCGTGGCCTTGAACAACGGTGAGTTCATTCTCGTAATATGGATCCTCCGGGTGTACTCGAGGTCCAATCCCATGAATTTGTCCTCGTCTTGCACAAGCCAATCCCCGTACATCCCGAGGACTCGCACTACTGTCTCCTCCTTGTTGGTGTATACGACGTCTATCTTCTTATTGTCATGGGCAATGAAGCTTGTCTCTAGAGTGCGATGACCTTCCATGGCGGCAAGGAAAAGACGGAAAGAAGACAGATGACAGGAAGAAGAAGAGTGGTTTCTGTGAGATAGGGGAACGGCGGAACCGTCAATGCATTTCTAAGGTAGTGGTCAACAACAGGGAGGGAAGTCCAATCGAGAGACGTGTGGCGATGGCCGTTCCAGCTTCTGAGTAAACAAATATTAAAAATAGTAATAACGAGGATATATGGACCCTGTTTTGTCACGTTAATGCACGCTATCGATCGTGTTGTCCTATCCACTGCGGTAGCGCTGCAAGACTATGTGACAGCCACCACGCCTACGCGATGGTAGTCACATAACGGCGAAAACTAACAGGGATGCCCTACTTGACGGGCATTAGCCTGGTATATTGTATTGAAACAATATGTTGAATTCGTGTCAAAAAAGACCCTATGAGTATTTGGCACGCACACTATGGGCAACGCAGCTGATTATAAGCAACTTGGGTACCGCTTTGCCTAGGCGCCTCAACTTTCGCTCCGCAAAATGATATTCTCCACCCCATGTGCCAAACCATGGTCAGAAAGCCCAAGAACATGTTGGAGTTCAACATTGGAATACAATGGAGCACCAGCGTGACAGACGCTGCATCACCACACCCACTTGAGGGTGTGTGGTCATGTGGATCATTGTGGTTTTGAAAAGAACACATGCAATGACACTCGATGTGGCAAAGCATGGTCAGAAATCCCTAGAAGTTACATCACAGAATCCACTTGGTCATGTGTATCATTGTAGATTGGAAAAGCACACACACAATGACACTCCGTGTGTGAAACCATGGTCAGAAAGCCCAAAACATGTTGGAATGGAACATTGGAAAGCAATGGAGCACTAGTGTGATAGATGTATCATCACATAATCCACTTGAGTGTGTTTGGTCATGTGGATCATTATAGTTCGAAAAGAACACATGCAATGGCTCTCCATGTAACCATGGTCAGAAAGCCCAAGAACATGTTGGAATGCAACATTGGAATGAAATGGAGCACCAGTGTAATAGAGGTTCGATCAACACACCCACTTGAGTATGTCTGGTCATGTGGATCATTGTGATTTGGAAAAGAACACATGAAATGACACTCCATGTGTTAAACCTTGGTCAGAAAGCCCAGGAACATGTTGGAATGCAACATTGGAATGAATTGGAGCACCATTGTGACAGAGGTTGCATCACCACACCCGCTTGAGTGTGTGTGGTCATCTAGATCATTGTGATTTGGAAAGAACACATGCAATGACACTCCATGTGCCAAACCCCACACCACCTGGCCTCTAGGTGGTGCGCCCCCTCCCACTATATATAGGGGTCTCCCCTCCCCCTTTGGAATCATCCCATTCTCTCTCTCTCATCCATTGAGGAATTCCCCGGAATATTGGGGAGGATATTGAGGGTGAGTTCTCCACCTTTACACCACCGTCATGTGATCAACCATCTGACATCTACTTCTAACGCTACTCGGCTGGATCAGAGTCATGTTGATCTTTCCTACACCGGATGTGTGATGAACTTCGGAGGCACCACACATAATGTGTTGCTCGTCTTCATCAATATACACCTTCCCGTGTAAGTCATGCCTCGGTCTTCAAAGGTATGAATACTGTCTCTCTCTTCTGTTACTTATGTCTACATAGTATAGATCCTGGTATTATTGTTCGAGTAGATAGAATTTTTTTGTTTTCAGATCGTTGATCACACGATGGTGGTGTGAAGGTGGAGGACTCACTCACGAAGTCCTCCCCAATATTCCAGGGAAGTCCTAAATGGATGAGAGAGAGAGAATGGGAGGGAATGGGATGATTCCAAAGGGGGAGGGGAGATCCCTATATATAGTGGGAGGGGGGCACACCACCTAGAGGCCAGAAAGCCCAAGAACATGTTGGAATTCAACATTGGAATACAATGGAGCACCAGTGTGAAAGAGGTTGCATCAGCACACCCACTTGAGTGTGTGTGGTCATGTGGATCATTGTGGTTTGGAAAATAACACATGCAATGACACTCCATTGTGTAAAACCATGGCCAGAAAGCCCTAGAACATGTTGGAATGCATCATTGGAATGCAATGGAGCACCAGTGTGCTAGAGGTTGCATCACCACACCCACTTGATTGTGTGTGGTCATGTGGATCATTGTGGTATGGAAAATAACACATGCAATGACACTCTATTTTCTAAGACAATGGTTAGAAATCCAAATAACATGTTGGAATGCAATATTCGAATGCAATAGAGAACTAGTGTGACAGAGTTTGTGTCGTTGTGTGGAACACGGTAGTGCCATCGGAGATGGCATGAGAGGGTACAATCAAGATGCTATCGGTGGCTACTCGCAATGGGTTGGGCACAGATACTGCAAACACAATGATATACCCTAGTTCGGAGCCCTCTTCTCAAGGTAACACTCCTACTCATGCAAGGATCTACTATATGGGGAGCTGATGCTCAATACAAGTGCTCCTAAAGCTATTTCCCTAGATGCTATCGAGAGCTAGAGGGAGATGAACTACTCAAGTTATCGATTTTGGGTAACTTCTTACTTGGAATGCCTTACCTAGAACCCTAGGACTACCCCTCTTATATATTGATGGAAAGGGTAGGTTACAATGTGGGCTCTAGGGTTTACTGTTTGGGCTTTGGGCTTACAAAGAGGGCTGGCTACCTAGTCCAGCCGGTGGTCTAGGACCCGGTCAAGATGAAGTACAGGTGGGGACAGTGTCGTCGCGTCTCAACGCCACCGCTTTGGGCATCACCCGGTGCTTTATCCATCAACTTTGTGCTTTATCCATCAACTGGTGCTTTACTCCTCAGCCTCCAGCCTTGGCGCTTTGGCATCCTTGTCTGGTAGTGCCGCCAGGGCAGTGTGCCAGCCTGTCCCGTCAAGGGTGCACTCAACAAGGAGCATCACCCTCCCCCGTACCTTTGGCCAACGGATCCAAGGCCACTGGGTAGAGCTAGCTACCAAGCCGTCTCTCCTGGCCACCCGGCTAGACGGGCCAGCCGAGGAATCTTGAGATGGACTAGGTGGAGCATTCCACCCAGTTGTGGTTCTTTGTCTTGCGGCCATCCGGCCAGGTCTCCCTGGAGCCGGCCAGTTGAGCCTGGCTTGGCCTACCCGGGGTCATCCCCCTGACACTAGTCCACGAGCGTGTTGGGACTTCGATATGTGGAGAAGTTCTTGCATGCTCATTGGCTGAGCCTGTCATGATTGCGGACAAAAACCATATCACGAACTATTTTGTAGTGCTTGTCTTGTAGTGCTTGTCATTTTCCTGCTTGAGATGCTTGTTGTCCCGATCTAGGATTTACCGGCTACGGGTCTGGTCGCCTACCCACAGGGTGTGAGCGTCGATTGAATCTTCCGGCTGCCGCAAATGGCGAGGGAGGTGAATCTCCCTGTTGATGACTTTAGTGCTGGTGTTAGCAACGCCTGTCCCCTCTGGCGCGTGACGCGTCAGATTGACTTCTTGGCCTGCCGCAACAGTTTTGCTAACAGCGCACACGCCTTCATCATAGCGGTTTCTTGGGGATCGTGCGCATGCTAGGCCTTCGCGGTAACGCGTGCGGGATCTTCTGTGGGAGTTTCTCTGGTGCACGTGATCCAGAATTGAAACGTCGTGGTGGGAGTGGAGTGGTTCCTTGCCACGGGGCGGAGGGGAGCATGGGGGCGCGGTTGCCTGCCTCAATAAATAGGGGTGCAAGGAAGAGTTCTTTCCTCACTTAATCTTCTCACAGCGGCCATTGCTTCTGTCGCCTGCGCTCTGCCTCCTCGCTGCTTCCTTGCGGTGCTGTTTTTTGGTTGCTAGCGTCGTCGCCTGTCTTCCGCAACAACGGGACCTCGGTTCTCCAGTGTGACCACCATGCCTGCCAAGATGCTACCAGAGCAGGCTGGGGGCTGGTGTGGATCATACGTCACCGACGAGCTTGTCTAGAAGTACCGGCGGGGACAATTCATCCTGTCGGAGCGTCTGGTGAGGCATCTCCTCACGCCGGAGGGGGAGCGGGTGCCTAAGCCCTTGCCCGAGGAAGCTGTCATCTTCCTCACCCACTTCGCCCGTGCACTTGTCTTACCGCTGAGAAGGTTTGTCCTCGAGCTTCTCGTGTCCTTTGACCTCCAACTCCACCACTTGGGGGCCAATGCCATCATGCAGCTAACGCACCATGCGGCCTGCTGCAAATCCTTCCTGGCGGTTTGCCTGAATGCGGTAAACTTCTTGAAGTTTTTCAACTTCAAGGTCTAGGTGGTGGGGAAGGGCAGCCCCCTCGCGAGGACCGGCTGTTGCCCATCTACCCGTGGCCGTCATCAGTGATTACGCGCTTGGAGATGCCTGACACCGTCAAGCTATGGCATCGCTCATACTTCTACGTGTGCAACCACACTGAGGTGGACTGCATCAAGGTTTCGGCGTTCGCCAACGTCCCCTCCACCCGGAAGGCATGGAGCATCCAGAATCTGGGCACCCAGGCCGACATGGAGCGGAAGGCCACCCGCGTGGGGGTGTTGGTGGAGAAGGAGCGGCTTACCACCCAAGACATCCTGCTGTCCTGGATGACGAGCCGTGTGCTTCCGCAGCAGGAGCAGTCGCACAAGATGTGCCACCTGTCCGACGCCTTGGATCCTAAACGGGTGTCCTGGTAGGAGGGACCGTTCGGGGCCCTTCGAGAGTGGCTCGCCACCATCTTGAAGGAGACGCTAGGGGACGACAAGACCTTCTCCTGTCGGCCCTACCACCGCAACATGCTACCGAAGAAGGTTAGCCTCCTTTTTTCTTTTCTTCCGGGTGAACGTGTCCCCAGGGATCTCTTCTTGTCTCTTATTTCCCCCCTCGTTGAGTAGCTTTTTACAGCACAGCTAGCAGAGGACGGCGTGGGGGACAACAAGCTTCCTTCCTTTTCGGTTGACTTCAAGCTGGCGAAGTTCCCTTCGCAGGAGCTGGAATGCTTCCCCACCCGGGCCGACGAAGGCTCCAAGTTCCCATCCAGTGAGGATGCGCTCCTGGCCTTGGTTAGTTTTTCTCTCCTTTGGACTTACGCTTGATGTTCTGCCTATGCCCTGGAGCATCTGCACACGGTGTGGAAGCGGACCCAGTTGAGGTCACCGCCTCTCGGGCTAGGGGGAAGCTGGCTGCCTCGACCAGCACCGCCCCAGTTGGGGGGGTCAAAGAGGGCTCACCAGGTACGTGCCCCTGCTCCCCTTTATTTGCATGGCCGTTGGCATGTGCCTTACTCATTGTGCTCTTCTCGTCCTTCTTACAGTGAGGCGATGTCCTTGGCCGGCTCTGCGACCATTGCCACCGTGTCCGAACATCCCCCAGCTGGAGCTAAGGGTCCCACTACATCGGCTGTAGTCTCTGCTGCCAAGCCAGTTGAGGCTGTAGCCTCTGCTGCCAAGCCGGCTGAGGTTGTAGCCTCTGTTGCCAAGCCGGCCAAGGCTATGGCAGATGCGGCAGAGACGGTGGCCCCGGCCGCACCCTTGATCCTGCACTAGGCCTTTACCGCCTCCAGGCTCATCGATGTGTTCTTGGCCCCAAGCTTGGGTCAGACGGGTTATGCCACCTATTTGGTGGAGGATCCCATGGATGTGGCGATGGAAGTTCCCACACGGCCCGCGGTTGAAGACGGTGTATGGGAGGTGTCCCTCGGCTCAGGCGCTGCAGCTCCGGAGGCATCGCGTGCGGCCTCCGGCGATGACGACGACCTCCAGCCTAGCGGCTGGCGTGCCGCTCTAGTTGCACCGCCGCCAAACTATGTCTTGGTGCAGCTTTCCGAGTCGGCGTCCATAGCCATTGGCCAGGCCCGTCACCTGGTGGAGGTGATGAGGCAGGGGCTTGGTGAGGCCAAGGCACTGGGGCGTCCCTTGAGGTAAATCTCTTCTCCGCCATTTTTGTTGCCCTTCTTTGCTATTGTTTTCTCTGTTCTCTTTTTCATTGTGCCCTCCTTGCAGAAAGCTTTTGTTGAAGCCGACAAGACCTTGCAAGACCTGCGGCATAAGATTGCTTGCTCTGACATGTCCTCCCAGTTACCCAAATTTTCGCGTTTCTTGTTGACCATTGGGTACCCTCCTGCAACTCTGCTAGCGGAAAGGGAACGGGAGGTGGAGATGTTGAAGGCGGAGGTGGCCCGGGTGGAGGAGTCCAACTAGACTCGCCAGGCCCATATCATCCAACTGGTGGATCATCAGAAGCATATGTAGGTCAAGGCCAGCCAGACTAAGAAGGTCAAACACCCGGGCTAAGGCGCTGAAGAATCTTGAAAAACTTCATGCCCAGTAGGAGGAGGCACTGAATATCGCTCAAGCCAAGGAGAACGCAGCGCTAGTGGAGCTATGCCAGATCGCTGAAACTGTCGTCAGTAAGTGGTTATTCCTTCAGTGAGCTTGCCTGTTTTATTATGCAGTCGGTTTTGATAGCTATCTCTTTTCCGGGTGGAGCCCAGTATCCTTGGGCGACTGACCAGTCCTTGGACCGCATCCCCGAGGCGGATGCCGAATGCAACCTCTGTCCAGAGGAGTTGGTGGCCGTCACGTGCGAAGAGGGAAACCAGCTGCGGGATCCTGCCCTTGATGTTTACGAGTATATCTAGCCAGACACCACTCAATCGGCTATGATGGAGGCCTTGGCGAAGAAGCTTCTCGCTGCTCCAGAGCTGATGGACGTGGCGCGGGACTGAGCGGCTCGCGGCGGCGTGGAGATGGTTTTGGCGCTGCTGAAGTCCTGGTACCCTGGCGTGGACCTACAGAGTCTCTCCCGAGGGATTGGTCCGCGAACCAGCTATGACCAGCTTCGTGCTGATGTTCCTGACATCCGCTCTTGTGGTATCAAGATAGGAAGCTTCGTCCAGCTGGACCGGGACTTTAGCCATCTGGCCAGCTCGGAGGGGTACCACTATAGCCCTCTGGCAGTTCCAGCTTATGCCGACATCTGCTTTTGCGGTATCAAGATAGGAACTGCCTCTCCCAATGCCACCTCCAGCAGCCACGCTCATATCAATGCCTCTGGCCCATCCACAGATGCCCAAGCCTGATCCTAGGAATGCCGAGAGTATTTGTATCTAGTTGGAAACTTGTTTGTTTGTATGCTGGTGTGAACAATTTATCATTTGCTCTGTAGTGAACTATGTCAGGAGCTTTGTCTCCCTTTGTGATGTTGTTTTGTGCTCTTCTTGTGTGCACTTTGCCTTGTGTTGCATTTGTTGTATGCTTTTTTCTATGTGGGGGCGCGCGAGCGCACCCACAGGGTGTAGTCCCCGAGGTTCAGGCTAGCTGGATAATTCAGCCGGGTTGAAGCTCCTTGCCTACTCTTCTGCCGTCTGGGAGTGCCTAGCCTCTAGCATTGGTACTTTGGCTCATGCAAAGATGAAAACACAAGCATTGGTTTGTGCGTTAGACATGTATAGGGAAAATTTAGTCTGTAGATGTTGATTTGGCCGAAAACTTTGTTGTTTTGTCCGAAACTGATAGCTTGGTCTTTTCTTAGTGAGCATTGGCTGTTGAAGCTGTGCCCTTAGAGCCGTGTACAGTACTTTGTCTTCAAGAATTCCCGACCGTTTGTGCCATCCGGCGAGTCCCCGAGAGAGGCTGCCGGGTCGGGCTTAAAAAATAATGCAGCCGGAAAACTTCAAGTTATGCAGCAGAAAATGCCAAATGATTACGGAGTCCCAGAGACTGTGTCGAGGCTCCAAAACTTGCTCATTACATAAAGGTAAGATACATTTTCCCTTTAGTTAGTTGTAGAATGGGCGAAGCAGGTTCACTTTCCACGGGCGTTAAGTTTCTTCGCTAGAACGGTCCATCTTCTTCTTCGCCGACTGACGAGCATCGATCAGGTAATATGAGTTGTTCTGCAAGGCCCGACTGAAGATGAATGGCCCTTCCCAAGGTGGGGCTAGATTTTGCATTCCCTTGGTGTCTTGTACTAGCCGCAAGACAAGGTCGCCCTCTCGAAACGAGATGTTGCGGATCCGGCTAGCGTGGGTAGCGGCGCATGTTCTGCTGGTAGATGGTGGACTTGGACAGGGCCAGCTCTCGTGCCTCTTCAAGGATATCGATGATATCTTATCGTGCTTCCTTGGCCTGTTGCTCAGTATACAGCAGTTTGCGTGGTGCGTCAAACTTGATGTCAGTTGGCAGGACTTCCTCTGCTCCGTAGACAAGGAAGAATGGCATGTAGCCGGTGGAGCAGTGGAGTGGTTGGGTGTTGTGTGTGGGCTCCACAGCACAGCCGGTAGCTCCTCTCTCTAGCATCCGGGAGTCCTCATCAGCGGTTCGATTAGCCTTAGCTTCATTCCAGCTAGGACCAGACCATTTGCTTGCTTGCACTACCCAATGGATTGGGGGTTCCCTTGTCACCACAGAAACGCGTGAAGGCCCCTTTGGCAAAGTTCGTGCCATTGTTAGTGATGATGTTGTTGGGGCAGCCGAAACAGGTGATGATGTCGGTGAAGAACTTGACCACTGTCGGTCCATCCAGTTTCTTGATTGGCTTTGCCTCGATCCACTTGGTGAACTTGTCCATGGCCACCAACAAGTTTTTCATGCCGGATTGCGCTATTTTGAAGGGGCCTACCATGTACAAGACCTAGATGGAAAATGGCTAGGTGATAGGGATTGCCTTGAGCGTTGATGACGGTGTGTGTTTTGGCTGGGCGAATCGCTAGCACCAATTGCATGCCTTCACCAGCTGCTCGGCGTCCTCCAGCGTCGTGGGCTAGTAAAACCCATGGCGGAATGACTTTACCACTATAGCTCGTGATGATGCGTGGTGACCGCATTCGCCTTGGTGAATGTCCACCAGCAGCCGGATTCCTTCCACTTGCCTTGCACAACGCTGGTATATTCCTCCCACGCAGCGTTTGTAGAGCTCATTGTTGATGACGGTGTACACTTGCTCTATGCTTCACTTGCCTTGCCTCAATCTCTTCATCAGGTAGCTCCCCTTTTACTAGAAAGTTCATGAATGGCTTGCCGCAAGGAGGTGTCTCCCGGATGGCGCAGACGGTCTGCATGATCAGCTTGACTTCCTCGCTCTCGGTCGGCTTGGGCTCGTCATGCGGCCTGCCGGGAGGGAGGACAGAGCTGGTAGTCCCCGGGCTGCTACAGCCGGCTGGGAGTGTCACGGCTTTTGGCCTAATAGTCCCCGAGTGTGGCGTGGTAGTGCCTGGGTGTGGCATGGCAGTCCTCAGGTGCGGGCGCGGCAGTCCCCGGGTGTGGCGTGACAGTCCCCGAGTGCGGCGCGGTAATCCCCGGGTGTGGCACGGCAGTCCCTGTGGCCTTGGCTGTAGCTTCGGATTGCATGGATTCGGCAGTCCTTGAGTCCGTGTCTAGCATGATGGAGTCGGACTCCGGAGATGGCGTGATGGAGGGCTTGTGCAAGTGTTCGAGGGCGACACCAGGAGGAATTGCTGCTCTTGTTGACCCGACGTGGGCGAGTGCGTCCGCGAATTCATTGTTTACTCGAGGCACATGATGAAACTCGTATCCTTCGAAGCAGGCGCATATATGCTGTATGAAGAACTAGTATAGCGACATGTTTGCGTCCTTGGCGTCCCAATCGCATGATACTTGCTGCACCACCAAGTCCGATTCGCCAAAGTGTCGATCTCTTTTGCCATCTTGAGGCCATGGACGAGCGCTTCGTACTCGGCGATGTTCTTGGATGCGCGGAACTGGATCTGTAGCACATACTCCAACCGGTATCCCTTTGGAGAGGTGATGATGACCCTGGCTCCGAGTCCCCCGTACATCTTGGAGCCGTCGAAGTGTAGCTTCCAATGCGTGGAGTCGGGGCATGGAGGCAGGTATTGTGTATCTGCCCAATCGACGAGGAAGTCCGCTAGGGCCTAAAACTTGATTGCTGTTCTGGGCTCGTAACAAATGCAGTGCACGGTGAGCTCTATTACCCATTTCGCCACCCGGCCTGTGGCGGCCTTGTTGCCGGTGATCTCCGATAGGGGGGCTAAGGCCACTACCCGGATGGACTGCTCCTGGAAATTGTGCTTAAATTTCTTGGCGGACATGTACATGCCATACACCAGCTTCTGATAGTGAGGGTAGTTTTGTTTTGACAGCCAGAGTACCTCACTCATGTGGTAGATCGGGCGCTGAACTGGCTGAGCTTTTGCTTCTTCTGGCCTTTCAACCACCAGCACGACTTTGACGACCTGGTTGGTAGTTGCAATGTACATCAGCATTGGCTCCTTTGCGGTGGGGGCTGCCAGTATTGGAGTAGAGGATAACATGTGATGGAGGTTGCGGAAGGCCTCGTCCATTTTCTTCATGAGCTGGTACAGGGGGAGTGTAGTCTCTCCCAGCCAGCTGACGAACTGGCTGAGGGAGGCTAGACACCCCATGAACTTCTGCACGTCGCACAAATTCTGTGGCGACTGCATGCGCTCAGTTGCGCCGATCTTCTCCGGGTTGGCCTTGATTCCACATTCTAAGACGAGCAAACCGAGGAGCTGGTCAGCTAGGACACCAAATACGCACTTCTCCGGGTTCGGCTTCATCAGGTACATACGAAGGTTAGCGAATGTCTCCTTTAGGTCTTCGAGGAGCATCTATTTCTCCTTTGTCCTGACCACTACGTCATCAAGGTAGGCATGCACGTTTCTGCCTATTTGCGATTGTAGGCACTTCTGCATGAAGCGCTGGTATGTGGCGCCTGCATTTTTAGTCCAAATGGCATGGTGGTGTAGGAGTATGCCCATATGTGGTTGATGAATGTTGTCTTTATTTGATCAGCAAGGTTCAGCCGGATCTGGTGGTAGCCGAAATACGCATCCAGAAATGACAACAGTTCGTAGCGAGCCGTGGAGTCGATCACTTGGTCTATCCTTGGTAGGGCGAACGGATCTTTGGGGCATGCATTGTTGAGGGTGGTGTAGTCAACACACATGCGCCAGGTCTTGTTGTTTTTCAGCACCAGCACCGGGTTTGCCAGCCATTCTAGGTGGAAAGCCTCCATGATGAATCCGGCTGCGAGCTGCCGGGTGATTTCTTCACCAATGGTTCTTCTCTTCTCTTCCGCGAAGCGGCGTAGTGATTGCTTTACCTTCTTTGCATCCGGCCTAACATGTAAAGAGTTCTCGGTGAACTTCCTTGGAACACCAAGCATGTCATTGGGGGACCATGCGAAGATATCCCGATTCTCACAGAGGAAGTCGACGAACGCGCTTTCCTATTTGCTGTCAAGGCCGTCTCTGACCAGGACGAACTTGTCTGGCTCGGCCTTGTTGAGCAGGATCTTCTTGGTGCCCTTTGATGGCTTGATCTGCGCTTCTCCGGCTGGCTTTGGCTCACCAGCCGGCATGTCCGCCTACAGGGTCGCCACATTCTGGATGATAACGCGCTTATCCTCTGCTGTTATCATGGCCTCGGCAATCTTGGAGCCATCAGTGGCGCATTCCACCGATCACCTGTAGTCACCTGCGATGGTGATTACCCCCTTTGGCCCGGGGAGCTTCATCTTGAGGTACGCATAGTGTGGCACCAATATGAATTTGGTGAGCACGGGGTGTCCCAGGATGGCATGGTAAGTGCTGCAGAGGTTGACCACCTCGAACTAGATAGGCTCGCGGAAGAAATTGTCCTCTGACGTCTAGCCTGATCCTGCGGATGGGTGAATGTGATGGACCTAGAACGGCTCCGTGGAAAGAGGTGCTGGATGGTTCTAGCTGGGACTCATTGATGCTAAGCCGGTCTAGGGAGCTGCGTTACAGGAGGTTGATGCTGCTTCCTCCGTCCACCAAGACACGGGAGAACCAACACGAGTGGTTCTTGGAGACGATGATGGGGTCCAAGACCATGGCGTATGTGCCCGGATGCGGTAGCACGTACGCCTGGTCCTTCTGGCTCCACTTGACCTCTTGCTCAGACCAGTTCAGCAACTGAGGGACGTGGGAACGATTGCGTTCCCCTCTGCTTCGTGGCGTATTTTGTTGTACTTGGTTTCCGGCTCGGTGGTGAATATGTGATAGTTCCCTACCCGGCGAGGATAGTCTCCTCCATCTTCATCCTGACGGTTCTGGCGCTCGCGGTTGTCCTGCTAGCCACCGGCTGGCGGAGGTGGGGGTGGCGGTGGTAAACCACAAACCTCAGCCATCTTCTTTGTCCAGGTGCACTGGCGAGTTGTATGTGTATATGGCTTGTTGCCGCCAGTGTGGAACTTGCATGGGCCATCAAGCATCGATTCGATGGTGTACTTGGGCTGAGGTGGCCGGTCATCGGGCTTTTGTCTCCGGTTGCCGCCTGCAGCTCGGTCCTCTTGGATGGCTTCCACTTGCCTAGAACCATATTGGTTATCTGGCTGGTCGTATTTCCTTTTGCCGTGGCGATTTTCATGCCACCTGGAGTTGTGGTTGTTCCCTTACGGCTAGCGCCGGTCCGTGGAGATCTCCACGATGATCTGCCCCTAGTCATCCAGCCGGATGCACCTTTTCATCGCCGGGTCCATGATCTCCATGGTCTTGGACATGGTGTCGGGCTCCACCCAGCAAAGCTTATGCGTGAGCATAGTTCCATCTCTGTAGCCATTGATGAAGAAGTCGATTGCTTGGTGCTCGCGCACCCCCTCGCAGGAGTTGTGCATACTTGTCCACCAGGTGATGTAGGAGCAGTCGGTCTCGTCCTTGCCTTGAATTCAAAGGGCGAGCTCTCCGGGGTGACCCGGGCACTTGTAGGTGCCGGTGAAGTTGCGGACGAATGCCCGCTGGAAGTCAGTCCAAGTGTTGATGTTGTTGTCAAGGAGACTGTTGATCCATGTCCTAGCTGAGTCGAGGAGCATGAGGAGGACATTGTGCACAGCTACCTGGCGATTGCCGTTCGTGATTCCCACCGTGGTGGTGTAGTCCACCAGCCGGTCCTCTGGCTTGACCGTGCCGTTGTACTTTGGCGAGTCCCTTAGGAGTGAAAATCCCTTTGGAAACAGCTCATTCTAGATGCATGGACCGAAACACCTTGGACCAGTCGGACTTTCCTCTTCCAGCACGCGTGACTGGACCAATAGGTCGATGCGCGCACGCGCATCCCGCAGCTCCTCCGGCTCGAGCGGGCCAAGCCGTCCTTAAAGGAGGTACTTGGGTGCCGTGTTGGTTGTTCCGACTTTGTCAGCTGGATCGTGGTTCCTGCTGGTGACAGCTGCGGCTTCGCGCGGATTTTGCCCCTGGCCGGCTGATTCTCCGCGTGGACGAGAATATCATTTTTCCCCCCAAAAGTTGGGGTGTCCAGGCAACGCGGTACCCAAGTTCCCTAAAATCAGCCAGGACGACTACAGTTGGCGTGCCAAATACTCAGAGGGTCTTTTTCGGCACGAATTCAACTTTACGTTTCAATACAAAAAATCAGGCTAACGGTCGTCAAGTTGGGGCCCCCCTGTTAGTTCTCGCCGTTATGTTGCTCTTGTCGCTTAGGCGGGGTGGCTGTCATGTAGGCTTGCAACGTTGGCATAGTGGATAGGACAACACCCCATGTCAAGCCCCTGCCCAGTGTATTGACGTGATAAAACAGGGCACATGTATCGGCGTTATAATTACTTTTTGTTTACTCAGAAGTTGGAACGGCCACCGCCACACGTCTCTCCTTGGACTTCCGTCCCCGTCGTTAACCACTACCTTAAAAGTGCATTGACGGTTCCACCGTTCCCCTGCCTCACAGAAACCACTCTTCTTCTTCCTGTCATCTGTCTTCTTCCCGTCTTCTCCTTGTGGCAATGGAAGGTCATCGCACTCTAGAGACAACCTTCACTACCCATGACAATAAGAAGATAGACGCTGTCTACACCAATGAGGAGGAGACAGTGGTGCGTGTCTTGAGGATGTACGAGGGTTGGCTTGGGATAGACGAGGACAAGTTTGTGAGATTGTACCTCGAGTACACCCCCGGAGCACCCATATAAAGGGAGTGAAGTCGTCGTCGTTCAACTGGCCATGTGGAAACACGTCCTCGTCTACCACCTCTCCTGGTTTGTAGATCTGCTCTCTTAGCTAACCACTTTTAGGGTTTTCTCCTCTTGTTATTTATCCACTTGCTCATCTTGCAACTACTGGATTTTATTTAGGACCAAATAAATTATGACAAGACAATGTTGTGAGTCTTGATCTTGCATTTACTAAACTTTTCAAAATTATATTCAGATGATGATCTTGCATTGACAAAATATTTGTAGTTACAAATTTTGGTGATGAAAAACTACATACTTTCAGGACTTACAGGAATTGTCTGGTGTTGCACCAGTTCCTTGTAGAAAAGGGAATTGTTTTCTACACTATCGACAAAACAACTGATATTTCGAAATTTTATCAAGAGAGAATTATAATTCCTGCGCACAACTGGATCGATATTCAGAGTCTTGTAAAAATCCTAGGGGCTCGAGGAAGGATGGAATGGCATCACTCGCAACTAGAATCCTCGACGAGTCGTACGGCAAAATGAAGGAAGATTTCCCTACGGATAGGCACGATTTCTGGGACGAGTGGCCGTTGTTTGATATAAACCTGAAGTATGCAGCCATAGATGCTTATGTGACCTACCAGCTATACAAGAAGATCCATTTTTTTCTATGTTACCTCGTGTTTTGCCCTATTTGCAAGAGGGAAGACGAGCTTAGGGGAGCCCTTTGTAGAAAATGCAAAATAGCTGAGTTTGAAGCTGCATATGCAAAGAAAATGGCTGCATCTGAAGCAGCTGATAGAGAGGCTGCAAAAGCGGCAAAAAGAGAGCTTGCAGCTAAAGCAGAAGCAGCTGATAGAGAGGCTGCAGCTGAAGTAGCAAATAGAGAAGCAGCATCTTCTAGCGGCAACAATTAGGCTTGTGATGCACTGCTAATTGTGCCACAGGAGGCTGAAGATATGGAAGCCAAGTCAGATCCTAGCTGGGACGAAGCATTTCGTGAGCTATGGAGTACCTTGAATGGTCGCAGTTGGTCGCCTAGGAACGATGGCAAGTGCCTCAAGTGGTCTGATGAGAAGTGAATTAAATTTTACTTGTCAGTGTTATGTTTTCGTTTTCTGGAACTCAGTTAGCTTGTCAAGATGTCTAGTGCCTCAAGTGATAGTAGTAAAATAAATTTAACCTTCTTTGTGTTATGCTTATATATGTGTCTTGTAGCTTGTCAAGATGGTAGCTCGTTAACTGGCAGTTTGAAAGGGTACCCTGTTCCTCTCTCGCTAAACAGATTTGTTTCATTTTTCCCAAATTAGTAGCAAATCTAGAGAATATTCTCTCTTCGATAATTCGTTCCCTTTTGGACCTCTTTATGTCTTCGATCAGGTAGAGCAGCAAATCACACCAGGCAGAATACAATCATTCAGAAAACAAAACAAATGTAGATATAGATGTGGGCAGGTAAATAGGATATAGCGATAGAAAGTAGGTTGCTTAACGAGGTTCGATGCATTCATCCAGAAATAAGATAGAGCTAGAAAGAAGCTGCTTAGCAGCAGTAGCCTCCCCAGCTGCAGGCACATCCTACAAGCGCCCGCGCCTCCGCCTCCTCCTCCCTTTGGCACTTCCTCCACTTCTTTATGCCCAGTCCCTTGATCTTGGGGGCCTTGGGCCTGATTGGAGGGATGCGACCCTCTTTGATGGCCAACCACTGGAGGTTTTGGAGGTGAATGCCGAGAGCCCGGTGTTCAGCGATATAGGCGTTGATGTTCACGGTCTCGCGCTCGCCGCCTTTGTGGATGCCGGAGCCCGCGGCCTCTGCATGCTTCATTAAGGAGATTAAGTCGGTGCCGCCGGCACGACTCGCACAGCAGTTGGCGATCCCTTTGCAGAAGGGGCAGCGCCAGGGGCCGCCCCTGAAGAAGGCGTCGTACTGGCCAGCCCGAAGCCTCCTCAGCACCTGACGAGTCTTGGTGTGTATGGACTAGTCATCGCTGCAGACGTCGCTGCCGGAAACCTATTGGAAGAAAAGGAAAATGGGGGAGTAGATGATGTAAGAAGATCAAGCAATCGAAATGCGACCAAGCAAATCCTAATAAACCAACATCTAGCATCCAACGATGGGAACGGTAGAAAACCAAGGGAGGGGAGAAAACCCTAGTTACCTCCGACCATGGGTCGTCGATGCCGGTGTCGTAGGGGTTCAGCGGAGCGATGTACTTATCTAGATCATAGGTGCCCAAGAAGTGCTTGATCTGCTTGTGACCGGCGGGGGTCCTCCTCACCGGTGGGGGCTCCTCTTCGGTGGCTCCATCGGTAGTGGGGATGGTGGCCTGGACGGGAATGGCGGCTGCCATTGATGCCTCGACTAGGGCCTAGACAGGGAGGCGGATGCTTTCAACGCGTCGAGGGGGACCGGCGAGGAGACGGGGGCCTCGTCGCCGGCGGCCTCGGAGGCGATGATGGCCAGCTTATCCTTCTCGGCCATCGCTGGCGCGGACGGGGTATTCTCGGGAATTTGCGGATGCTAGTGGGACAGTGGAGAGGGTTGCGTGGGGAGAGTGAGCGATAGTTAGAGTGGGTGTGTGGAGAGGGCTCTATAGTTAAGGTGGATGGAAGCAAGGCACGTTTTGTTGCACCACCATGCAACGCACCGCGCAGTCTACTGCGCCGTGCACCGCGACACGCACACGGTATGTCACGTTTTTTCCCGGGCCATGCATGGTAGTTCTGTATTGAGCCGCATGCAAAGGGCGGATACAAAATTTCTATGTACGAAGTTTGACATGGCCCTAAATTTGGCGATAGTTAAAAGAGGAAATGTAGAGGGGAAGGTAGGTGGCTGTATGGCGAGATTTGTGGGGTTGTGCTAGATCGGGTAGAGGGATGTGTTGATGAAGGCGGAGACGTTAGGTCTCATTGAGCTCAGCTCTTCGGTCTTCGGCTAGCGTGTGCAAACTTCTTACGGTCAGGCCCAGTTGGATGTGAGATTGAGAGCCGCTGCGTAAAAAATGGGATATGTCTTATTAAAATCAAGTGGCAATAAATTGCAGCTGTCCATCGACGACCGTGCACTCGATGACGCATCCGTTGTGGCGTAGTAGTAGTAGTAGTAGTAGTAGTAGTAGTAGTAGTAGTAGGCTTTTCAGACTTGATTAAACATGACATGACTGCTCGACGACTTTTTCCATGGATGGCATCATGTTCCTTCTTGTAGAAGTCTCGCTGAGGGAGACGTCCGTGCTGTCTCACGCTGTACTGTGAAGGGCATGACGTGTGCAACGATCATCGTTGGATCGCACAGAATCAACGGTTGGTGCGCATGATCCGTGTGACACCTGTGACAACCAATCAGGGAGTAGCAAACAGGGTGAGCACGGGTTTGGGCTTCTACAAAAGATAGAGACAGGGGGCAAAACTGAGTAGTACCACATAAAACCAAGGGCAAAACTAAGTAGTATAAAAATGGAAAGTGAGTGTCTTGTACAATGAAATACATCGTGGCATACATCAAAATTATGCCAAGATAGATCCACTAGAGTTCATTGGACGTGTGTTCATCTCATAAACCACATGGACCCACAAGAGTTCATTGCATGTGTGTTATTGTCATAAACCACATGGATCCACCAGTGTCATTGCATGTGTTTTCTTTTCATAAACCACATGTTTATCCACTAGTGTCATTGCATGTGTGTTCTTCTCACAAACCATATCATGAACCACACCCAGTGTCATTGGATGTGTGTTCCTCTCACAGACCACACATGGATCCACTAGTGTCATTGCATGCGTGTTCTTCCCACATACCACATGTTGATCCACCATTGTCATTGCATGTGTGTTCTTCTCACACACCACATATGGATCCACCAGATTCATTGGATGTGTGTTCATCTCACAGACCACACATTGATCCACAAGTGTCATTGCATGTGTGTTCTTCTCGTGAACCATGGCTAGAGTCATTGGATGTGTGTTCTTTTCGCAAACCACATATCACTAGTGTCATTGCATGTGTGTTCTTCTCATGAACCACACATGGATCCACCTAGTGTGATTGCATGTTTGTTCTTTTCACAAACCACATCTGGATACACCAGTTTCATTGCATGTGTGATCTTTTCACAGACCACATATGACCTGTGTTATTGCATGTGTGTTCTTCTCACAAACCACACATGGATCAACCAGTGTCATTGGATGTATGTTCCTCTCATACACCACACATGTATCCACCGGTGTCATTGCAAGTCTACTCTTTTCATTAACCACATCTAGAGTCATTGCATGTGTGTTCTTCCCATAGACCACACATGGATCCACCACTGTCATTGCATGTGTGTTCTTCTCACAAACCACATAAGGATCCACTAGTGTCATTGTATGTGTGTTATTTTCATGAAGCACACCCGGTGTCATTGCATGTTTGTTCCTCTCACAGACCACACATGGATCCACCAGTGTCATTTCATGTGTGCTCTTCTCATGAACCACGGCTAGAGTCATTGGATGTGTGTTCTTTTCACAAACCACATATCACCAGTGTCATTGCATGTGTGTTCTTCTCATGAACCACACATAGATCCACCTAGTGTGGTTGAATGTTTGTTCTTATCACAGACCACATATGGATCCACCAGTGTCATTGCATGTCTGCTCTTTTCACAAACCACATATCACCAGTGTCATTGCATGTGTGTTCTTCTCACAAATCACATAAGGATCCACCAGTGTCATTGGTTGTGTGTTCTTCTCCCAAAGCACACATGGATCCACCAGTGTCATTGCATGTGTGTTCTTCCCATGAACCACGGCTAGAGTCATTGCATGTGTGTTCTTTTCAGGAACCACACCCAGTGTCATTGGATGTGTGTTCCTCTCATAGACCACACATGGATCCATCGGTGTCATTGCATGTGTGTTCTTCTCATGAACCACAGCTAGAGTCATTGCATGTATGTTATTCTCACATACCACATAAGGATACACCAGTGTCATTGCATGTGTGTTCTTCTCATGAACCACACCCAGTGTCATTGCATGTGTGTTCCTCTCACAAACTACACATGGATACACCAGTGTCATTGGATGTGTGTTCCTCTCATGAACCACATCTAGAGTCATTGCATGTGTGTTCTTCTCACAAACCACATAAGGATGCACTAGTGTCATTGCATGTGTGTTCTTCTCATGAACCACAGCTAGAGTCATTGCATGTATGTTCTTCTCACAAACCACATAAGGATCCATCGGTGTCATTGAATGTGTGTTCTTCTCATTAACCATACATGGATCCACGAGTGTCATTGCATGTCTGCTCTTTTCATTAACCACAATTAGAGTCATTGCATGTGTGTTCCTCTCACAAACTACACATAGATCCACCAGTGTCATTCGATGTGTGTTCCTCTCATGAACCACATCTGGAGTCATTGAATGTGTGTTATTCTCACAAACCACATAAGGATACACGAGTGACATTGCATGTGCGCTCTTCTCATGAACTACAGCTAGAGTCATTGCATGTATGTTCTTCTCACAAACCACATAAGGATCCACCGGTGTCATTGGATGTGTTTTCCTCTCATAGAACACACATGGATCCACCGGTGTCATTGCATGTCTGGTCTTTTCAAGAACCACATCTAGAGTCATTGCATGTGTGTTCTTCCCATAGACCACACATGGATTCACCAGTGTCATTACATGTGTGTTCTTCTCACACACCACATATGGATCCACCAGAGTCATTGGATCTGTGTTCCTCCCACATACCACACATGGATCCACCAATGTCATTGCATGTCTGTTATTTTCATGAACCATAGCTAGAGTCATTGCATGTGTGTTCTTCTAGACAAACCACACATGGATCCACCTAGTGTGATTACATGCCTGTTCTTTTCAAAAACCACACATGGATCCACCAGTGTCATTGCATGTGTGTTCTTTACATGAACCACATGTAGAGTCATTGCATGTGTGTTGTTCTAAACAAACCACACATAGATCCACCTAGTGTGATTTCATGTGTGTTCTTTTTAGAAACCACACATGGATCCACCAGTGTCATTGCATAAGTGTTCTTCTCATGAACCACAGCTAGAGTCATTGCATGTCTGTTCTTCTCACAAACCACACATGGATCCACCTAGTGTGATTGCATGTCTGTTCTTTTCACAAACCACATAAGGATCCACTAGTGTCATTGCATGTCTATTCTTTTCATGAACCACATAAGGATCCACCAGTGTCATTGCATGTGTGTTCTTCTCATGAACCACACATGGATCCACCAGTGTCAGTGCATGTCTGTTCTTTTCGTGAACCACACCCATTGTCATTGCATGTCTGTTACTCTAAACAAACAACATAAGGATCCACTAGTGTGATTGCATGTCTGTTCTTTTCATGAACCACACACGGATCCACTAGTGTCATTGCATGTGTGTTCTTTTCATGAACCACAGCTTGAGTAATTGCATGTGTGTTCTTCTAAACAAACCACACATGGATCCACCTAGTGTCATTGCATGTCCTTTCTTTTCACAAACCACACATGGATCCACCAGTGTCATTGCATGTGTGTTCTTTTCAGGAACCACCGCTAGAGTCATTGCATGTCTGTTCTTTCCACAAACCACACATGGATCCACCTAGTGTGATTGCATGTTTGTTCTTTTGAGAAACAACACATGGATCTACCAGTGTCATTGCATGTGTGTTCTTCTCATGAACCACAGCTAGGGTCATTGCATATCTGTTCTTCTCAAAAACCACATAAGGATCCACCAGTGTCATTGCATGTCTATTCTTCTAAACAAACCACATAAGAACCCCCCAGTGTCATTGTATGTGTGTTCTTTTCGTGAACCACAGCTAGAGTCATTGCATGTTTGTTCTTCTAAACAAACCACACATGGATCCACCAGTGTCATTGCATGTCTGTTCTTTTCATGAACCACACCAAGTGTCATTGCATGTCTGTTCTTCTAAACAAACCACACATGGATCCACCTAGTGTGATTGCATGTCTATTCTTTTCAGAAACCACACATGGATCCACTAGTGTCATTGCATGTGTGTTTTTCTCATGAACCACAGCCAGAGTCATTGCATGTGTGTTTTTCTCACAAACCACACATGGATCAACCAGTGCCATTGGATGTATGTTCCTCTCATAGACCACACATGTATTCACCGGTGTCATTGCAAGTCTACTCTTTTCATTAACCACATCTAGAGTCATTGCCTGTGTGTTGTTCCCATAGACCACACATGGATCCACCACTGTCATTGCATGTGTGTTCTTCTCACAAACCACATAGGATCCACTAGTGTCATTGGATGTGTGTTCTTTTCATGAAGCACACCCGGTGTCATTGCATGTTTGTTCCTCTCACAGACCAGACATCGATCCACCAGTGTCATTGCATTTGTGCTCTTCTCATGAACCACGGCTAGAGTCATTGGATGTGTGTTATTTTCACAAAACCACATATCTGTTCATTTCATGTTTGTGCCTCTCACACCTAGTGTCATTGCATGTCTGTTCTTCTCACAAACCACATAAGGATCCACCAGTGTCATTGCATGTCTGTTTTTCTAAACAAACCACATAAGGATCCCCCAGTATCATTGCATGTGTGTTCTTTTCATCAACCACAACTAGAGTTATCGCATATATATTCTTCTAAACAAACCACACATGGATCCACCAGTGTCATTGCATGTCTATTATTTTCCTGAACCACACCCAGTGTCATTGCATGTCTGTTCTTCTAAACAAACCACACATGAATCCACCTAGTGTGATTGCATGTTTGTTCTTTTCACAAACCACACATGGATCCACCAGTGTCATTGCATGTGTGTTCTTTTCATGAACCACAGCTAGAGTCATTGCATGTCTGTTCTTCTCACAAACCACACATGGATCCAATTAGTGTGATTGCATGTCTGTTCTTTTCACAAACCACATAAGGATCCACACGTGTCGTTGCATGTTTGTTCTTTTCATGAACCACATAAGGGTACACCAGTGTCATTGCATGTCTATTCTTTTCAGAAACCACACACGGATCCACTAGTGTCATTGGATGTATGTTCTTTTCATGAACCACAGCTAGAGTCATTGCATGTGTCTTTTTCTAAACAAACCACACATGGATCCACCTAGTGTGATTGCATGTTTGTTCTTTTCAGAAACCACACATGGATCAACCAGTGTCATTGCATGTGTGTTCTTTTCATGAACCACAGCTACAGTCATTGCATGTGTGTTCTTCTAAAAAAACCACACATGGATCCACCAGTGTCATTGCATGTCTGTTTTTCTCATGAACCACACATGGATCCACGAGTGTCATTGCGCTGGCCTACGAACTTTGGTATCGCAGACGAACAACCCCCAACCTAGTGTGATTGCATGTCTCTTCTTTTCACAAACCACATAAGAATCCACCAGTGTCATTGCATGTCTGTTCTTTTCATGAACCATATAAGGATCCACCAGTGTCATTGCATGTGTGTTCTTCTCATGAACCATACATGGATCCACCAGGGTCAGTGCATGTCTGTTCTTTTCATGAACCACACCCATTTTCATTGCATGTCTGTTCCTCCAAACAAACCACATAAGGATCCACTAGTGTCATTGCATGTCTATTCTTTTCATGAACCACACATGGATCCACCAGTGGCATTGCATGTGTGTTCTTTTCATGAACCACAGCTAGAGTAATTGCATGTGTGTTTTTCTAAACAAACCACACATGGATCCACCTAGTGTCATTCCATGTCTATTCTTTTCACAAACCACACATGGATCCACCAGTGTCATTGCATGTGTGTTTTTTTTATGAACCACAGCTAGGGTCATTGCATGTCTGTTCTTTCCACAAACCGCACATGGATCCACCTAATGTGATTGCATGTTTGTTCTTTTCAGAAACAACACATGAATCCAAAAGTGTCATTGCATGTGTGTTCTTCTCATGAACCACAGCTAGTGTCATTGCATGTTTGTTCTTCTCCCAAACCACATAAGGATCCGCCAGTGTCATTGCATGTCTATTCTTCTAAACAAACCACATAAGGACCCTCCAGTGTCATTGTATGTGTGTTCTTTGCATGAATCACAGCTAGAGTCATTGCATGTCTGTTCTTCTAAAAAAACCACACATGGATCCACCAGTGTCCTTGCATGTATGTTCTTTTCATGAACCACACCCAGTATCATTACATGTATGTTCTTCTAAACAAACCACACATGGATCCAACTAGTGTGATTGCATGTCTATTCTTTTCAGAAACCAGACATGGATCCACCAGTGTCATTGCATGTGTGTTTTACTCATGAACCACAGCCAGAATCATTGCATGTGTGTTTTTCTCACAAACCACACATGGATCCACCTAGTGTGATTACATGTCTGTTCTTTTCACAAACCACATAAGGATCCACCAGTGTCATTGCATGTTTGTTCTATTCATGAACCACATAAAGATCCACCAGTGTCATTGCATGTGTGTTCTTCTCATGAACCACACATGGATCCACCAGTGCCATTGCATGTCTGTTCTTTTCATGAACCACAGCTAGAGTCATTGCATGTGTGTTCTTCTAAACAAACCCCACATGGATCCACCTAGTGTTATTGCATGTATGTTCTTTTCACAAACCACACATGGATCCACCAGTGTCGTTGCATGTGTGTCCTTTTCATGAACCATAGCTAGAGTCATTGCATGTCTATTCTTTCCACAAACCACACATGGATCCACCTTGTGGGATTGCATGTATGTTCTTTTCAGAAACCACAGATGGATCCACCAGTGTCATTGCATGTGTGTTCTTCTATTGAACCACAACCAGTGTTATTGAATGTGTGTTGTTCTAACGAACCACATAAGGATCCACCTGTGTCACTGCATGTTTGTTCTTCTAAACAGACCACATAAGGATCCCCCAGTGTCATTGCATGTGTGTTCTTTTCATGAAGCACAACTAGAGTCATTGCATGTGTGTTTTTCTAAACAAACCACATAAGGATTAGTGTCATTGCATGTCTGTTCTTTTCATGAACCACACGCAGTGTCATTGCATGTCTGTTCCTCTAAAGAAACCACACATGGATCCACCTAGAGTCATCGCATATCTGTTCTTTTCATGAACCACACCTGGATCCAACATTGTCATTGCATGTCTGTTATTCTCACGAACCACACATGGATCCACTAGTGTCATTGCGCTAGCCTGCGAACTTTGGTACCATAGACGAACTTCCCCCAACCTAGTGTGATTGCATGTCTGTTCTTTTCACAAACCACATAAGGATCCACCAGTGTCATTGCATGTCTGTTCCTTTCATGAACCATATAAGGATCCACCAGTGTCATTGCATGTATGTTCTTTTCATGAACCACAAAAGGATCAACCAGTGTCATTGCATGTCTGTTCTTTTCGTTGAACACATAAGGATCTGCCAGTGTCATTGCATGTGTGTTCTTTTCATGAACCGCACATGGATGCACTAGTGTCATTGTATGTCTGTTCTTTTCAAGAACCACACCAAGTGTCATTGCATGTCTGTTCCTCTAAAAAAACCACATAAGGATCCACCAGTGTCATTGCATGTCTGTTCTTTTCATGAACCACACATGGATCCACCAGTGTCATTGCATGTGTGTTCTTTTCATGAACCACAACTAGAGTCATTGCATGTGTGTTCTTCTAAACAAACCACACATAGATCCACCTAGTGTGATTGCATGTCTGTTCTTTTCACAAACCACACATGGATCCACCAGTGTCATTGCATGTGTGTTCTTTTCATGAACCACAACTAGAGTCATTGCATGTTTGTTCTTTCCACAAACCACACATGGATCCACCTAGTGTGATTGCATGTTTGTTCTTTTTAGAAACAACACATGGATCCACCAGTGTCATTGCATGTGTGTTCTTCTGATGAACCACAGCTAGTGTCATTGCATGTCTGTTCTTCTCACAAACCACACAAGGATCCACCAGTGTCATTGCATGTGTGTTCTTTTCATGAACCACAGCTAGAGTAATTGCATGTGTGTTATTCTAAACAAACCACACATGGATCCACCTAGTGTCATTCCATGTCTATTCTTTTCACAAACCACACATGGATCCACCAGTGTCATTGCATGTGTGTTCTTTTTATGAACCACAGCTAGGGTCATTGCATGTCTGTTCTTTCCACAAACCGCACATGGATCCACCTAATGTGATTGCATGTTTATTCTTTTCAGAAACAACACATGAATCCACCAGTGTCATTGCATGTGTGTTCTTCTCATGAACCACAGCTAGTGTCATTGCATGTTTGTTCTTCTCCCAAACCACATAAGGATCCGCCAGTGTCATTGCATGTCTATTCTTCTAAACAAACCACATAAGGACCCTCCAGTGTCATTGTATGTGTGTTCTTTGCATGAATCACAGCTAGAGTCATTACATGTCTGTTCTTCTAAAAAAACCACACATGGATCCACCAGTGTCCTTGCATGTATGTTCTTTTCATGAACCACACCCAGTGTCATTGCATGTATGTTCTTCTAAACAAACCACACATGGATCCAACTAGTGTGATTGCATGTCTTTTCTTTTCAGAAACCAGACATGGATCCACCAGTGTCATTGCATGTGTGTTTTACTCATGAACCACAGCCAGAATCATTGCATGTGTGTTTTTCTCACAAACCACACATGGATCCACCTAGTGTGATTACATGTCTGTTCTTTTCACAAACCACATAAGGATCCACCAGTGTCATTGCATGTTTGTTCTTTTCATGAACCACATAAAGATCCACCACTGTCATTGCATGTGTGTTCTTCTCATGAACCACACATGGATCCACCAGTGCCATTGCATGTCTGTTCTTTTCATGAACCACAGCTAGAGTCATTGCATGTGTGTTCTTCTAAACAAACCCCACATGGATCCACCTAGTGTTATTGCATGTATGTTCTTTTCACAAACCACACATGGATCCACCAGTGTCGTTGCATGTGTGTCCTTTTCATGAACCATAGCTAGAGTCATTGCATGTCTATTCTTTCCACAAACCACACATGGATCCACCTTGTGGGATTGCATGTATGTTCTTTTCAGAAACCACAGATGGATCCACCAGTGTCATTGCATGTGTGTTCTTCTATTGAACCACAACCAGTGTTATTGAATGTGTGTTGTTCTAACGAACCACATAAGGATCCACCTGTGTCACTGCATGTTTGTTCTTCTAAACAGACCACATAAGGATCCCCCAGTGTCATTGCATGTGTGTTCTTTTCATGAAGCACAACTAGAGTCATTGCATGTGTGTTTTTCTAAACAAACCACATAAGGATTAGTGTCATTGCATGTCTGTTCTTTTCATGAACCACACCCAGTGTCATTGCATGTCTGTTCCTCTAAAGAAACCACACATGGATCCACCTAGAGTCATCGCATATCTGTTCTTTTCATGAACCACACCTGGATCCAACATTGTCATTGCATGTCTGTTATTCTCACGAACCACACATGGATCCACTAGTGTCATTGCGCTAGCCTGCGAACTTTGGTACCATAGACGAACTTCCCCCAACCTAGTGTGATTGCATGTCTGTTCTTTTCACAAACCACATAAGGATCCACCAGTGTCATTGCATGTCTGTTCCTTTCATGAACCATATAAGGATCCACCAGTGTCATTGCATGTATGTTCTTTTCATGAACCACAAAAGGATCAACCAGTGTCATTGCATGTCTGTTCTTTTCGTTGAACACATAAGGATCTGCCAGTGTCATTGCATGTGTGTTCTTTTCATGAACCGCACATGGATGCACTAGTGTCATTGTATGTCTGTTCTTTTCAAGAACCACACCAAGTGTCATTGCATGTCTGTTCCTCTAAAAAAACCACATAAGGATCCACCAGTGTCATTGCATGTCTGTTCTTTTCATGAACCACACATGGATCCACCAGTGTCATTGCATGTGTGTTCTTTTCATGAACCACAACTAGAGTCATTGCATGTGTGTTCTTCTAAACAAACCACACATAGATCCACCTAGTGTGATTGCATGTCTGTTCTTTTCACAAACCACACATGGATCCACCAGTGTCATTGCATGTGTGTTCTTTTCATGAACCACAACTAGAGTCATTGCATGTTTGTTCTTTCCACAAACCACACATGGATCCACCTAGTGTGATTGCATGTTTGTTCTTTTTACAAACAACACATGGATCCACTAGTGTCATTGCATGTGTGTTCTTCTGATGAACCACAGCTAGTGTCATTGCATGTCTGTTCTTCTCACAAACCACACAAGGATCCACCAGTGTCATTGCATGTGTGTTCTTCTAAACAAACCACATAAGGACCCCTAGTGTCATTGTATGTGTGTTCTTTTCATGAAGCAGGACTAGAGTCATTGCATGTCTATTCTTCTAAACAAACCACACATGGATCAACCAGTGTCATTGCATGTCTGTTCTTTTCATGAACCACACCCATTGTCATTGCATGTATGTTTGTTTCTAAACAAACGACACATGGATACACCTAGTGTGATTGCATATCTATTCTTTTCAGAAACCACACATGGATCCACCAGTGTATTTGCATGTGTGTTTTTCTCATGAACCACAGCTAGAGTCATTGCATGTGTGTTCTTCTCACAAACCACGAATGGATCCACCTAGTGTGATTACATGTCTGTTCTTTTCACAAACCACATAAGGATCCACTAGTGTATTGCATGTCTATTCTTTTCATGAACCACATAAGGATCCACCAGTGTCATTGCATGTGTGTTCTTCTCATGAACCACACCTAGTGTCATTGCATGTTTGTTCTTCTCACAAACCACATAAGGATCCGCTAGTGTCATTGCATGTCTATTCTTCTAAACAAACCACATAAGGACCCTCCAGTGTCATTGTATGTGTGTTCTTTTCATGAACCACAGCTAGAGTCATTGCATGTCCGTTCTTCTAAAAAAACCACACATGGATCCACCAGTATCCTTGCATGTATGTTCTTTTCATGAACCACACCCAGTGTCATTGCATGTATGTTCTTCTATACAAACCACACATGGATCCAACTAGTGTGATTGCATGTCTATTCTTTTCAGAAACCAGACATGGATCCACCAGTGTCATTGCATGTGTGTTTTACTCATGAACCACAGCCAGAATCATTGCATGTGTGTTTTTCTCACAAACCACACATGGATCCACCTAGTGTGATTACATGTCTGTTCTTTTCACAAACCACATAAGGATCCACCAGTGTCATTGCATGTTTGTTCTTTTCATGAACCACATAAAGATCCACCAGTGTCATTGCATGTGTGTTCTTCTCATGAACCACACACGGATCCACCAGTGTCATTGCATGTCTGTTCTTTTCATGAACCACAGCTAGAGTCATTGCATGTGTGTTCTTGTAAACAAACCACACATGGATCCATCTAGTGTGATTGCATGTCTGTTCTTTTCAGAAACCACACATGGATCCACCAGTGTCATTGCATGTGTGTTGTTTGCATGAACCATAGCTAGAGTCATTGCATGTGTGTTCTTCTAAACAAACCCCACATGGATCCACCTAGTGTTATTGCATGTATGTTCTTTTCACAAACCAGACATGGATCCACCAGTGTCATTGCATGTGTGTCCTTTTCATGAACCATAGCTAGAGTCATTGCATGTCTATTCTTTCCACAAACCACACATGGATCCACCTTGTGGGATTGCATGTATGTTCTTTTCAGAAACCACAGATGGATCCACCATTGTCATTGCATGTGTGTTCTTCTATTGAACCACAACCAGTGTTATTGAATGTCTGTTGTTCTAACGAACCACATAACGATCCACCTGTGTCACTGCATGTTTGTTCTTCTAAACAGACCACATAAGGATCCCAGTGTCATTGCATGTGTGTTCTTTTCATGAAGCACAACTAGAGTCATTGCATGTGTGTTCTTCTAAACAAACCACATAAGGATTAGTGTCATTGCATGTCTGTTCTTTTCATGAACCACACCCAGTGTCATTGCATGTCTGTTCCTCTAAAGAAACCACACATGGATCCACCTAGAGTCATCGCATATCTGTTCTTTTCATGAACCACACCTGGATCCACCATTGTCACTGCATGTCTGTTATTCTCACGAACTACACATGGATCCACTAGTGTCATTGCGTTAGCCTGCGAACTTTGGTACCATAGACGAACAGCCCCCAACCTAGTGTGATTGCATGTCTGTTCTTTTCACAAACCACATAAGGATCCACCAGTGTCATTGCATGTCTGTTCCTTTCATGAACCATATAAGGATCCACCAGTGTCATTGCATGTCTATTCTTTTCATGAACCACATAAGGATCAACCAGTGTCATTGCATGTCTGTTCTTTTCGTTGAACACATAAGGATCTGCAGTGTCATTTCATGTGTGTTCTTTTCATGAACCGCACATGGATGCACTAGTGTCATTTATGTCTGTTCTTTTCAAGAACCACACCAAGTGTCATTGCATGTCTGTTCCTCTAAACAAACCACATAAGGATCCACCAGTGTCATTGCATGTCTGTTCTTTTCATGAACCACACATGGATCCACCAGTGTCATTGCATGTGTGTTCTTTTCATGAACCACAACTAGAGTCATTGCATGTGTGTTCTTCTAAACAAACCACACATAGATCCACCTAGTGTGATTGCATGTCTGTTCTTTTCACAAACCACACATGGATCCACCAGTGTCATTGCATGTGTGTTCTTTTAATGAACCACAACTAGAGTCATTCCATGTTTGTTCTTTCGACAAACCACACATGGATCCACCTCGTGTGATTGCATGTTTGTTCTTTTTAGAAACAACACATGGATCCACCAGTGTCATTGCATGTGTGTTCTTTTGATGAACCACAGCTAGTGTCATTGCATGTCTGTTCTTCTCACAAACCACACAAGGATCCACCAGTGTCATTGCATGTGTGTTCTTCTAAACAAACCACATAAGGACCCCAGTGTCATTGTATGTGTGTTCTTTTCATGAACCACGACTAGAGTCATTGCATGTCTATTCTTCTAAACAAACCACACATGGATCCACCAGTGTCATTGCATGTCTGTTCTTTTCATGAACCACACCCATTGTCATTGCATGTCTGTTTGTTTCTAAACAAACCACACATGGATACACCTAGTGTGATTGCATATCTATTCTTTTCAGAAACCACACATGGATCCACCAGTGTATTTGCATGTGTGTTTTTCTCATGAACCACAGCTAGAGTCATTGCATGTGTGTTCTTCTCACAAACCACACATGGATCAACCTAGTGTGATTACATGTCTGTTCTTTTCACAAACCACATAAGGATCCACTAGTGTCATTGCATGTCTATTCTTTTCATGAACCACATAAGGATCCACCAGTGTCATTGTATGTGTGTTCTTCTCATGAACCACAGCTAGATCCACCAGTGTCATTGCATGTATGTTCTTTTCATGAACGACATCTAGAGCGATTGCATGTGTGTTCTTCTAAACAAACCACACATGGATCCATCTAGTGTGATTGCATGTCTGTTCTTTTCAGAAACCACACATGGATCCACCAATGTCATTGCAAGTGTGTTCTTTTCATGAACCACAACTAGAGTCATTGCATGTGTGTTCTTATAAACAAACCACACATGGATCTACCTAATGTTATTGCATTTTTGTTCTTTTCACGAACCACACATGGATCCACCAGTGTCATTGCATGTGTGTTCTTTTCATGAACCACAGCTAGAGTCATTGCATGTCTGTTCTTTCCACAAACCACACATGGATCCACCTAGTGTGATTGCATGTCTGTTCTTTTCCGAAACCACACATCACTACAAGAAATGTGTTAACTTGTGACCTTCTCATAGTGACCGTGAAGGAACTGGTCATAGATCTATGACTATTTCGAACCAGGTGGTCGTAGGACATTTGAGAGGGTCCAAACATTGAAAAACTATGACCTTTTTTATGAGGAATGTCATATCTTATTTACACTAATTGGTCATAACATACACAACACTATTCTACGTCCTTAAATTTTGATGATCAATGACCAATTTAAATGGTCATCATTGATAATTCACGATGATTAAAAATGATCCGTTTGCCACCTCAGCAGGTTTGTTTAGATGTCTTGTCCCTGTGGCAGGCATCCACATATGTGTTATATATACATGTCTCAGTGGGGCTTGCATATCCCAGTTGGGACATTATCCATGGAATGTGGTCTAACATTTTTTTAAAATAGGATTGTAACATTTTAAAACTTTCATGTATCGTCGTTGGTTCTCAGAACACCCTTTTTTCTCACTCGGAGCGCTGCACCTCTTTGCAACCGAGCTCCACTAGACTAGGAGTTCATTTTTGTTATTTAATATCGCATCAGTATTCTTTAAGATATGAATCCCGTTGTTCGGGAATATACTAAAAACCATAGTTGTATCTTATAGGAATAATACCATCTATAATACCATGGTTTCCAAAACAACTACTCCATACGATTTATAATAAGAGTCGTACATTTGTATTAAACTGCAATACTAATTATGGATCGGAGGTAGTCCAATATTATTTTTTACAACAAACTTTAGAAAATATGAAATACTGGCATGCATCAATAGGTAGTTCGAATATATATACAACAATATAAAAATTTGTCTGAAATCTGACTACAAGTACTATTCAACTTATGCCTATAGTAGGTTTCTATATCGAGGAGCACAAAGAAATGTACCTAATGGTACACCTAGACTGAAAAATTACACTGCAATATGGGACCTCAAAATCTTGGACCCGGTGGCACTCACACTGGGTAAATCCTGAATAAAAGTTGGCGCGTGAAAACTCATCGCGGGGTCGAAACTAGAAGCGCTGGCCCGCCCATTATCTGCGCCCTCGCGAAAATAACATTTTTTTTAAGTTCCCCGCCGACCCCTTCACTAACCCTAACACTTCTCTCGCGCCGCCACATTCCGATCCACATCCACCAAATCCCCTCTTCCCCTCTAACCCTAGGAAATGGAGGAGCTCTTCGCGCTAGGCCATCACACCCACCAAATCCCCTCTTCCCCGGCCACCACATCCACCCAATCCCCTGCGCCTCCGCAAAGCTCTAGAGGCTCGGCTGCTGGACCAGCGAAAAGGACATCCTCCCACGGCTGGAATTTCTCCACGACATCTGCATCGACTTCGCCCTACCGTGTAAGCTATTGATATGACCTTCCTCTCCCCCTTCAGATCTCAATTTGTTTCATCTACTCATGCTCCTGCCCGTGCAGAAAAGGAGGAGAATAAGGCTAGCCTCATGCAAATCATGCTAGCTAGTGACGTTTGCAAGGATAGTCCGTCGACCGGACCTGCAGCTGAGCTGGGGCGCCACCAATGACGCACGAGGGTACATGCATTAGGCTGTCCGACCGCCTGGATCTCGTAGCCCTGGGCATCCACGCTGCTAATCTGGCCACCTTGATCTCGCCACTACAACCACTTCTGCGGTAGACTGCATCGGGCGATGAATCCACAGAACCAAAGGTGCCATTTCGTTTGGATTTGCCGATGAATCCATCTAACATGCTAACTAGTTGCCTGGTTCGATGATGTTGTGTCCATAGTGGTGTTGTCCTCACTGATCTAAATTTATGCGACAATACTCATTGTGTGATGGGGTTGTGGAGTTGTGCTTTGTCATTTCAACTATACTTGATCGCCATGTGAGTGACACTGACTGCTTGCCTGGAACAAGATGTATCTCATGAGTTTGGGTTGTTTGGTTGTGTAATGATGTGAACCTCTGCAGTTTTGGATGTTTGCATGAGACAATGAAAAGCTCTCAAGAAACTTAATGGGATCACGTATTCCAAGAATTACATTACTTGAAATTCTAGTATATCTTGCAGTCAACTGGTGCATTGTAAAAATAATGCCTTGTCATGTACATTAGCTTGATCCAAGACTGTGCGTGGTGTTGCTAGCTGGTCTTGAATAAGCTGAATCGATAAAATTCAATCAGTAAGTCTCTCCTATTTGAAGTGAAGTCCTAGATTAGTAGTACTTAACTGAATTATATGCCGTGTGCTAGTTGTCCATTTCTCTCTAGATTTCATTCAGGTTTTGATATACTTCTTTTTGGAGGCAAGACATACACAATAAGTACCACTGTACCAGTACATGATCTGTAGTGAAGCCCTGGTGCTAAAATGATGATATGAGCATTTAAGCCCTTGCACTTGTTTTCTTGATTATGACCATTTAGATATCCCCTTGTCAGATGCAGAGGCTAGTAACCTTGAGGCTAATGATTTAGCTTAGGGTCTCTTTTGTGTTGTCGTCTCTCTGGAACCATAACACACCTCACAAGACCCTATCCATTTAATTGTCTTTGTGAACTTTCATCTCAAACAACTTTTCTTTGAAAAAAAGAGGGTTTGCTACCATTGCTGTCGAGAGTAGTGGATCTCGTTTCAATAGTGCTACTCTGGTTATGCCTTTAGACCTTCTCTATTTCTCTGTATAAGAAGTTGCAATATGACCTTTTCAGGTTATGCCTTTAGGCCTTCTCTGTTTCTCTGAAGTGGATCTTATTTTGATCAGTATTGTAAAGTCCTTCATTTATATAGGTCTTGTCCGATATTTGTCGCCGGAATAGCCTACTGAAATCTTTCACAAACTGTAAAATCATCTGTAGTGTATGCTGCATGGTATTTTTAGGTAATTACCAAGTTGTCTAAGGCATTCTTTTCGACCGCAATGTATTGTTTCTTGTAATACTCGAACCAGTCACATAGTAGTTTTTCTCCATCACATTCCTGCTTCCCTGAATGTGCAACCTGCTAGCAAACCATTCTTATTTCTATTATTATTCTACAACTGTATATCATGGTCTGAGTTGATTAGTTCTAGGACTATCTTAGCATAGCAAGCATAGTAGTTTGTTTTGCTAGCTCAATCTGTTAGTTGCACATAAATCTACACTGTTATAATTTATTTATTTATTTTATGTGTGTAGAGCTCATGTTTAGGAGTCCTTGTCGGGGATTCATCTCGATGATTTTGAAGGAATAAGCACACACAATTAACCAATTAACTAAGCTTGAGTTGCAGGTACTCGCTTTGTATCCTAGGATGTGCTCATAAGATCCATGCCATCACTCTAGCTTGTGTGTTTGACCTGCTTGTTTTATGGAGGAGCTGTCGAGTTAGTGGAATTGGAGCATTTGTTCATTAAATTTTTGACATACTAGGATTGCCATCTATTGCCAGCGGAAGTATGAATTACATATAAGTTTTCTGCATTTGTGGCCAACAAGTGGGGTTACTTTGATTGAACAAAGGTTTTAGTTGCACATATTTCAGAGTGTACAAACAGTAGCATATTCTATTATGGTCTCATTTATCGATTAATTTGGTAGCCTGTATAAGTTGAGGAAATAATAATAATCACTTATTTTTTGAAGCACAGAATGCCTGCAGTTTAATATGTTGGAAGCTATTTGTCTTGGGCGAGGGAATTATTTATGCTGATACGGTTATCATTGCACATCAAAGGTGGTATAAAAATTCTTCTATGTGAGATTTACCTGATGTTTTTCTCTTATCTGAAATTTATTTGTTTGTTTTACCTAGTCTAGTGGATTCGTGTGTTGAGTATTGTTACTTACAGAACAGCAGATTGCAGCAACGCAGTTTTGTATGAGATAGTGGGTTCACAATTGAATGGATCTCAAGAAGTATATCATGTACTAATGTACCCTTACAGTTGCAGCGAGACAACTTTGCATCTCTACTTTGTAAGTGTGTCCTTCCCTAATTCTGGTTAAAGATAGTGCTCTATTCGAACAGTGTTCTGTGGAAATTGAAACTTTCTGTAGAGTACTATGCATTGTGGTCTATGCTAGTATGGACTTGAAACTATTCTGTGTCTTAGCTTTGCCATTGCTTATCTAGTACGAGTATGTTATATTCATAGTAACTGATTTTGTCTGACTCAGTCTTTGAAGAATCGAATTTGAATTGTGATGTGGCTTCTCTTTATATGTTGCATCATTTTGTTCCAAGTAATAGTATTAGCAAATGTAGGAAAACTGATTAAACATTCATTAGTTTCTCGTAGACAGTGTGAGAAAGGGGGAACTGGCTAGATCCACAACAAGCAATTCAAAACGCCTTTCTCTTTACCTCTCCTAGAATACATATGTTTCTTGACAAATGTGCTGAAACAAGTGTTCAAGAAAGTGTTTACTGGGAGTATTTGAAAATATACCAAGGAATGAATTTGGTGTAATTCTTTAGTCGCTAGCCTTGGTGAGAGCATTTTTTAGCATGCTTATAATCGTGGGATTTTATGTGTTGAATTATTTCAGCAGATTATAAATTGCGAAGGCAGGTTTCTGTGTTGGTTTCTTTGCATAAAAAAATAACTGTTTAGGATTTAGGATCTTGCATGTTGCTCCTTGAAGTACCTTAAGAGTTTAAGTTTCCATATTTGTGAGTTGAAAGATGCTAACATCTTCCCATGAGGTCAACCTGATATTATTTTATTTGTTGTGCTTATAGCTGCTAGTGCAGATGGCTTTGGTCTTGCAGCCAAGAAATCAAGCACAAAAGTGGTACTTAATTGTGGTCAGAGGGTTATGTTCGCCCGGCTATACGGATACCTTGCTTTGTATCCTACAAATAATTGTTGTAGCACGTCTTTCCAAATCTATTTGGACTTTTTGTGTACGAAATTCTTTTTTTAAGTTTGAAGTAATATGATTGAAAAACAATTAACTGTGATAAATAGTGCGCTAGTTGTATCTTAATTTCTATCTTGCATCTTAGTGCACTTTTATTTTGTGCTCTTTGTTGTTATAGAGTGGGTTGCAACGCCATGTTTCTTCATTATATTATGGCTACTGCTGTTGTTACAAGATATTGCTTTCTTTCCGACTGACATCCATATAACCACCGTTTTTTCTCTCCTTCAGGAGCTCCAAGCTAAAGAAGTTGGAACAAGCGAAGGATACATACTCGCCAACGGGTAGATAGTCATATTCTTGTAGCTAGTTATATGTTTCTGGGTGATCAGAATTATGAAATGGTTGTAATGCATCATTGTAATATTTTTGTCGCTGTTATATATTCCTGGCTTATATGAACTATCTCCTGATTATAATAGATGTTCTAATTGTTGTTGCATAACTAAAAACGTTATTTGGGCTCTGCTTACTGAAATATTGGATATTTACTACTTGGACATTTGAAATATATTAAATGCTTGTTGGGCTCTAAAAAGGACAGGGCCCAAAATATATTCGACTGGGACAATATATAAATCTGGAAACACGTTGAAATTAACAATAAATAGATCATGAAAAGGCCAAAGCCTAGAAAATAAAAAGGCTAGATTGAGCTTAGCCCATGTTATCTCATGATAAGGCAAGAATTGTTGGGCTTGGCCCATGTAGAGCACCACATTGGACCAGGCTGATTTTGATCTAGAACCGGCCACGTAGGATGACCACGTTGGATCTGACGTGGACAAGCCAAATTACCCATGACCAAAATTTTGGTCATGGAGATTATGACAATCTATTTTGGTCATAGTTGTCCATGACCAAATCAAAAAAGGTCGTGAGTTGTCTATAGTGACGCTCGCTATGTGACCTACTTCTTTTGGTCATAGAAAGGTCATAGATGGACTAGTATGACCTTTTTGTGTCCAATATTTGAGGTCACCAGTTAGCACATTTCTTATAGTGCATGGATCCACCAGTGTCATTGTAGGTGTGTTCTTCTCATGAACCACAACTAGTGTCATTGCATGTTTGTTCTTCTCACAAACCACATAAGGATCCACCAGTGTCATTGCATGTCCAGTGTCATTGCATGTCTGTTCTTCTCATGAACCACACCCAGTGTCATTGCATGTCTGTTCCTCTAAACAAACGACATAAGGATCCAATAGTGTCATTGCATGTCTATTCTTCTCACAAACCACACATGGATCCACCTAGTGTGATTGCATGTATGTTATTTTCATGAACCACAGCTAGAGTCACTACATGTGTGTTCTTCTAAACAAACCACACATGGATCCACCTACTGTGATTGCATGTCTGTTCTTTTCAAAAACCACAGATGGATCCACCAGTGTCATTGCATGTGTGTTCTTTTCATGAACTACACCCAGTGTCATTGCATGTCTGTTCTTCTAAACAAACCACACATGGATCCACCTAGTGTGATTGCATGTCTGTTATTTTCACGAACCACACATGGATCCACCAGTGTCGTTGCATGTGTGTTCTTCTCATGAACAATAGCTAGAGTCATTGCATGTCTGTTCTTCTCACAAACCACACATGGATCCACCTAGTGTGATTGCATGTCTGTTCTTTTCATGAACCACATAAGGATCCACCAGTGTCATTGCATGTGTGTTCTTCTCATGAACCACACAGGGATCCACCACTCAAAGTTGTCACAATCGTGATTCTACAATGCGATTCTACGACTTTACGACCCAAATTGAGTGGATCAATTCTACGATTCTACTAGGTAGAATCTACGATTTCACGATTCTAAAAGTTATGATCCTACGATCTATGATCCTACCATAGAGGTTCTGATCCGATTAAGAATCACGATTCTGACAACTTTATCCACCAGTGTCATTGCATGTCTATTCTTTTCATGAACCACACCCAGTGTCATTGCATGTATGTTCCTCTAAACAAACCACATAAGGATCCACCAGTGTCATTGCATCTGTGTTATTTTCATGAACCACACATGGATCCACCAGTGTCATTGCATGTGTGTTCTTTTCATGAACCACAGCTAGAGTCATTGCATGTGTGTTCTTCTAAACAAACCACACATGGATCCACCTAGTGTTATTTCATGTCTGTTCTTTTCACAAACCACACATGGATCCACCAGTGTCATTACATGTGTGTTCTTTTCATGAACCACAGCGAGAGTCATTGCATGTCTGTTCTTTACACAAACCACACATGGATCCACCTAGTGTGATTGCATGTCTGTTCTTTTCACAAACCACACATGGATCCACCAGTGTCATTGCATGTGTGTTCTTCTCATGAACCACAACCAGTTTCATTGAATGTCTGTTCTTCTCACAAACCACATAAGGATCCACCTGTGTCATTGCATGTTTGTTCTTCTAAACAGACCACATAAGGATCCCCTGATGACCCACAAGTATAGGGGTTGTATCGCAGTATTTTCGAGGGAAGTGAAACCCAATTTATTTTATTCAACACAAGGGGAGCCAAAGAATATTTATAAGCCTTAACAACTGAGTTGTCAATTCTGCTACACCTGGAAATAATCTTGCTCACAACAGTTTATCAGTAGCAACAGTTTTGTAGTAGGAATAGTACTGTAACAGCAGTAGTAAGGCAAGGACAGTAGTAACAAAAGTAGTAAACAGTGGATTCTAGATGGACGGGCGTTGAATGGACAAGACAATTCACATAGCAATCAGAACATATGGCAATTGCAGATAAATAAGATTAAGCATCCAAGTACTAGACAATCCTGGGCATGTGTTCCATATATAGTCATACGTGCTCGCAATGAGAACTTGCACAACATCTTTTGTCCTGCCAGCCCGTTTGCAGCGGGGCCTCTATATTGGAAGTCCTAGACAAAAATCATCAAGAGAAAGGTCGACAGCTATATTGTAAATTTTATAATGGACCATGGTTTTAGGCAAAGAGTGACTAAATTGGAAGTCATGCACCACAGACATGGTTTGCTTCACATATTGACAAGGTTCATCTTCCAAAAAGTGCTCTAACCGTGCATTAGAAACCAAAGTGTGGAAATCTTGTAGAATTCCTGCAGCTCTCATGAACCCAGAGCATGGATAAATGGAAGGAAAAACTTCCTCCTCCCGGTGGACCTTCATGACCTCAGGCACCCAAAGCTCATGTTGGTTTAGGTGGTGTTCACTCATCTTCTATTCTCAAATTTAAACACCTATTAAACAAGTGATTGCAAAGTAAATATAATGAAGGATTCTACTCATAGGGACTTGCAAGAGGCCTAAACATGCATCAAAACTATATCTCTAAGCATCAAAGATGCTTACAAGCTCTCATAACCAGTCACCTACAGCAGCAAAATACTCAACATATAATCCACTAAACACAAATCTACTTCGACAGGGGGAGGAGTCACATACCAGGGAACAAATGCTCCAAATTTCAGCAAGAAAGATGGGCTGAGCAAGGAGATCAAAAAATCGAGAGCAAGCACAGGAAGAACGCGATTTTGAGATATGAACTGGACCTTACTTGGGAGAGAGAAGAAAGTGGCAGGTCAGAGAGTTAGTGGGGGGCCAGGGGTGGCCCACACCAGGGCATGGCACCACCTAAGGCTGGCCGCGTCACCATGTGGTGTGCCTTCCTGGTGGGCCCCCTGGTACCTCCCAGGTACTCCTCTGCCCCTTTTTTCACGTAAAAATTTAATATGAATTTTCTGGAATTTTTCGAGACACTTTATTTTTGGGCATTTTTCAGAAATAGAAGAATGATTTTTCTGACAGACAGATTTTTTCTTTTCTAAACATGATGCAAGGACAAAACAAGGCTAGAACTACAGAAGTTCTAGCATGCAAGCAACTAACAACAAAAAGAAAACTAAACGAAAGAAAAAACTAAAATGCAATGGATAGAAATAAACGGAGATAATCATAATGAAAACGTTGTTTTGTTCAATGGAATCCTTTTGTTAACAAGGTTGATCAAGTCTTGCTACCAAAACAATTGCACATGAGACAAAACTTTGTACTCCACTAATGATTATGTTACCTTAATCTTGATAGCAATGGTCCCAATCATAACAGTTTCATATTTTTCTCTTGGTATGGGACAATATATTTATCCAACTTGAATGCCTTCAACATGTTCAATTGAATTCAAACCATAAGTCCTTTCAATCTTCTTGGGGAAATAGTCAGTATGTTCCTTGTCATTAACATTGAAGGTCACCTTTCCTTGATTACAATTAATAACAGCTCCTGCAGTATTAAGAAAAGGTCTCCCAAGAATAATAGACATATTATCATCTCCAGGCATCTCAAGCACAACAAAATCAGTTAATATCAAGCAATTGTGAGCCACCTGAACAGGTACATCCTCACATATACCCACAAGAATAGTGGTAGATTTATCAGCCATTTGCAAAGATATATCAGTTGGTATCAATTTTTCTAGTTGAAGCCTCTTGTAGAGAGGAAAGGCATAACACTAACTCCAGCTCCCAAATCACACAAAGCAGTTCTAACATAACTGTTCTTAATAGAGCAAGGGATAGTTGGAATCCCTGGGTCTCCAAGTTTCTTAGGAACCTTACCATTGAAGGAATAATTAGCAAGCAAAGTAGAAATTTCTTCATTAGGGATCTTCCTTTTATTCGAGACAGTGTCCTTCATATACTTTGAGTAAGGGGGAAATTTAATAGCATCAGTCAAAGGAATTTGCAAGAATAAAGGCTTCATCCACTCACAAAACTTATTATAGTGTTCATCTTCCTTTGACTTGTGGTTCTTATCAGGGAAAGGCATAGGTTTTTGGACCCAAGGTTCTCTTTCACTACCGTGTTTCTTAGCAATAAAATCCTCTTTGGTGTATTTTCTATTCTTAGTGTGGTTTTCAGGTTCTTCCTCAACTTTCTCTTCATTAGGAACTTCATTTTCTTCATTACCACTTTCAGTTTCAGCATCAGAGATAGATATACTATTAGGATCTATAGCAGGTTCAGAGGTTTCTACAACAATTTTATGTTTCTTTTTCCTTTTCTTACGAGTAGAGCCACTATTTTCAGCTTGTTGAGAATCCTGCTCAATTCTTTTGGGATGCCCCTCAGGATATAGAGGATCCTGGGTAGCAGCCCCACTTCTAGT
This sequence comes from Avena eriantha, assembly GCA_910589775.1. Classification (NCBI taxonomy): domain Eukaryota; kingdom Viridiplantae; phylum Streptophyta; class Magnoliopsida; order Poales; family Poaceae; genus Avena; species Avena eriantha. The sequence goes on from OU342740.1 coordinate 116,526,229, forward strand.
TCTAATTTCATAAGCATGTTTTTCTTTAGACGCATTCACTAGCAAGCCGTTTTGCACTTTAACGAGTTGATCTATTTGAGTTTGAACCATCTGAAAGTGTTTAACAATCATTTTAACATCATTAGAGGTTCTTTCCACAATATCTTTCAACTCAACAATAGCTCTAGTGTTTTCCATTAGATGATTTTGCACCCTTTTATTAAAGTTATCTTGCTTAACAATAAAGATATCAAATTCTTCTAAGCATTGACCAGGAGGTTTAGAGTAAGGGATATCACCTTCATCAAACCGTTGGAGAGAATGTACCTCAATAGTGGATGAGTAGGGAATAGGCTTACATAATGCTTCTATAGGAGGTAAATTCTTGACATCTGCAACATTAAATCCCTTCTCCTTAAGACATTTCTTAGCTTCCGTCATCACTTCATCATTTAATTCAATAACTCCCCTCTTCTTTGATGTTGGAATAGGCACCAGAATAGATGGTTCAGGTACAATTACTTCAGGTATAGCTTGTTTAGGAGGAGTCCAATCTTCATAATTCTTTCTTATTTTAGCCATTAATTCCTCAGCTTCCTTAGGAGTCCTATTCCTGAAAACACAATCAGCTCAACTATCTAGGTATGTCCTAGATTCTTCGGTTAGTCCATTATAAAATATATCAAGAAGCTCATTCTTAGGTAATGGACTTCCAACATGTGCATGAATCAAAGCACAAAATCTTGCCCAAGATTCGGGCAATACCTCTTTTTCTCCCTATTTAAAATCAAAATGTTCCTGCAAAATAGCATGTCTAGCACTGGGAGGAAAATATTTCTGCAGGAAAGTACTAATCAAGCACTCAGGACTGTCAATAGATCCAGGAGGTAAATTTATAAACCAAGTTTTAGCTTCTCCTTTCAGTGAAAAGGGAAAAATCTTAGCAACAAGTAAGTACGCATCTTAATATCATCAGAAAACAAGCCACTCATGGTAGAAAGTTCATTCATATGTGCTACCGCACTTTCATTCTTAGTCCCACAAAAGGTTCTTTCTCGACAATAGCTATGTAAGATAGATCGATAGAGAAATCATAATCTTCATCTATAATGTTTATGGGAGAAGAAGCAAACTTAGTAGCAGGATATAATTTGGGTCTAATAGTACGCCTCTCAAGGAGACTCTTAGCAGCTCTCCTATCATGGGTTTTCTTACATTCTTTAATAAACTCATCGATCATCTCAACATAACCATCTTCAATATCATAACTCTCACTAGACTCAGGTGAGCTAACAGGTGTGGTAGTGTCTTCAGGAGTTTCAGTATTTCCATCTATAGTTCTAGCAATCGTAGCATCTAGGAAAGGACCTAATGAACCACTCTTATCAAGCACAGTAGAAGCAGCATCATAAGCATCAGAAGTTACAGATTCAGCAGTAGTAGCAGTGTGTG
>OU342740.1:116528659-116552223 GCA_910589775.1 Avena eriantha
AAACATGTTTATCATCAATGTAGTATTTCTCAATAGTGTGATTGTCCACGACAACTCACATAGTTCATAGATTCCAGGATAAGGATAGGGGCAAAGAGGGAAGTAGCAAGACAGGTTCACGTCTGTCAAGAATGATTCATGTGTCGTCCATGATCGTGGACACGGCTATTCGAATAGTTTTACACTCTACAGAGGTTGTACACTTTTTCCACACGGCACAATCCTGTCTTGTTGCCCACCAGTGGCCACTGGTTTAGTACACACCTATTGGTGTACCGGCAGAGGGATTGTGACAAGGTCTTTTAGCTAGATCCCCCAAAGATGTGACATGCCCACCAGGTATGGCACACGGAACTGAGAATACGTCCCCAAACCGGTCCCCCCATCTGTGCCGAAGGTTCTCCCGCAGGAAGACACCTCATCAGCGGTACGACGATATCGACACCTAAAGCTGACTAACCTACTTGACCAAGCCAGTGACCATTATAGAATGTTGTTGTATGGATGGTCACAATCTTCAAATCCAAGACTTATTAGGCCCGCATGCGGCATGGACGACTGATTGCCCCGTTAAACTAGTGAAAGGCAGCCAATCGCTCCTTCCTTTGATCTAGCTGTCGCCCGCGCAAGTGTTTAGATGGTAAGTTTCACCCAGAGTAGAATAGAGTAGAGGAAGCAACAACGGCTAGCTCAACGAGCTCAACAAGTTTCAAAAGTATATATGTGACCCGAGGGTCATCCAATTCCTCCGAAGAGGGGAGATCAAGGATCCTAAACATTATTTAGCATGGCTAAGCAATTCTACTCTATAGGATTAATATATAATATCTACTCAGGGATGTGTATGGCGACAGGTGTATCAAGGTATGTGGGTAACCAAAATAGCAGATATTTATAAAACAATAATAACATGCACTTGTAAAACATGGGAAAATTATGAAAGGGGCATGCCTTCGTTGATGAATACTTCTTCTTCAATAAGTTGATTATGTCCACGACCAAACTCGTCACTCCCTACTCGTTGTAATGCTAGCAAATGAAAACCAAATAAATACCGAGGCAATAAATACCAAATGAAATACAAATCAAAATTAATGATGAGTTGGGGTAGAATAGGACATAGGACAATTTGGTAAGGATCGAGGAAGTGAGTTGTAGTAACTCGATTGTGGATCAAATAAAATGGAAGCTTGGATGCTTGGATAGATTGTCAGGATAAATATCTATGATAAGATATCAGCAGAGGGATTGTTATAACTACCTAACAACATAGCCGATCTAAGGGTTATGGTATAGTTGGTCATAACCGTGTACATAGTAAACTATACAACATAGTATAACATAACTAAATAATGAGCAAACTTGTAAACAAGACAACAATACATCATATCATACAAGCTTGAAATCATCAAAAGATACCTATCATACTAGTGATATAAATAGTAGCAAGGATTATCTAGCATGCTAACACCAACATCTAAGTGATACAAAGTTTGAGATAAACATCCATCATAAAAATAACAGGAAAGGCAAGCTAAAGATGATACTATGAAAACATGAATCACACTAGCAAACCATAGATGTACACCACATCACATAGTATAGTAAACACAGACAGTAAACAACTACTTCCGTAAGTATGCTTTAATGATCATAAGGCAATATTGGCGTGACAGGATATCGAACATTCAAAGCATGTCATAAAAATGTATCAGAATTAGCGTTATCACATGTATAAAGTAATAGAGCATGATGTATACTAAACAAGGTCATAACATGAAACTATATGACTTAGTCGTGAAGTACATAAGCATATACATTTGAGAGATACAATAACATGATACAAAATAACTGTCAAGCTTAACATTACCATCACGTGATAACAAATCATACAAGCATATACTACATAGGTAACACTCATGTCATTCTATTGTATACATGAAAATAAGACCTATCCTCACAAGCATCTTCAAGGATATGGTACTATCATGCACTACTAACATGAGAAACAACCTATCTAAGCATGTGATGGTCTACTAAGCAATGTATCAAACACTCCAAAGATAACATACATGTATGAGAGATCATAAGCATATGCACTCAAGCAAGCACTCAACATTATCATTATCTAGTCAACGAGTAAATGTATGCTAGCATACTAAAAGACACATCAATATAAAGCATGCAATAGGGACTTGATAATAATCTACCATCTATGCATATAAAGAAAAGAACTAAGCAACGGAATATGACACGAAACATGATCATATATAACCACATGCATACATGCAAGACATACCAATGACACACAACATATATACAAAGATGCATAATTAAGCATGAATATAAATTAGACAAACATGGACATGCCATTACACGTTAAGCTACTTATAGTATGAATACAAGAATTAATGCATGAGCTACTAAGCAAACCAGATCAATCAAAGGACGTCATAATCTTATAAAGTACTAAAGCAAGCTAGATCTCAACATGTATTATCTAAACAAGTACTAGTAACGAGTAATGCATGAAATAAATGACTAAGCATGTATAAATATCACACCATTACTACCACGAGGGTGAATACCACACTAATTCATGATCACAAAGTAACAAACGCCATTCTATATATCAAGTAAACTATAGCGACAAGATATTTGAATACAAACAACTATCTAACATATCACAAAATACTATATCGAAAATGTGTGTCGGCCTCCGATGTCCATAGAGTAAAACAGAAAAGAGACCGGAAAGGCTTGGATGGGAGTTCGGTAAACTAATGCATATGGCATGGGAATGTTCCATTTTAACTAACAAAATATTTTAGAAAAATCATACGTAGCAGAATTATATGGATGGCATAGCCTTGTATATATGAAATACAAGAACATTTTACATACAAACTAGACATACACGATGCATACACATAATATCTAGGTTTAGCACAAATGTTGTACATGCAATAACAAGCACATCAACACTTCCACGAATATGAACCAATAAACATATTCTGCTAACAAAATATTCACATGCTAAATATCTAACACGATAAGAAATAGGCAACAATATATATCCTACGATTATTCTAGCCTACATATATGATGATCAAGTATTACTAATGAAGGTTACAAATAAGCTGATAAATCGTACGTACAGGCAGTAACCAAACTAATTAAAATGTAAAAAAAACATCGATTAATTCTAGCAAATACACATATAACTAAATATGTGAATTCTAATGAAATTGCTAGAGCTGAACTAGACAATCGTAGATACAATTATAAGTAGCAGCAGTATACTAGACAAAAACATCTACACACATGCATTACCGTATGTCACATTGACGAATGCAATTCATCTATAAATTAAAAAATAGATTGATAAACATTGAAGATATTCGCATCTAACTACATAGGTGGGTTCCTAGATGTCTTTGGCATGTTTTCTAGGTTGCGCTGGAGTTGATCCGATGCGTGCAAAATATTCTACATGGCTGATGCCATCCGGTGGCATTCGGTTCACCGGCCACGCGGTCGACTGAAAAATTATGAGCAGACACCATGTCTAGGAGGTAGGCATAGATAAGATGGGATTATGGTTAAAAGGAATTGCTCCGATTCTTACCGTGCGCGACAAATTTGTCCGATGAACTTCTAGATGCAACTGTTGCAGATGGCAAAATTGGCGAGCTGTAGGTGACGAATCGATAAGCAAGTCGCCTGAACGGGTTGGTGGTTTCTAAGTGGTGCTGGAGACGAAAGGAATTGAGCAAAGGCACTTTTGTTGCTCAGATTTGCCGGCGGCGGCCATGGTCAGAAACTATGGCGGCTGTATGGCTTGTGTCCTCGTTGGGAGGCCGTGTGGAGCGATTGGAAGCGAATCGATTAGGGAAAAAATAAGAGGACGAGGTGGTATACTTATCGGAAGAGATAGGGTCCAGGAGGGCTCATGACATGCACGGCAGAACCCAAGCGCTGGCGGCCGTACATATGTTAATGCGGGAGTTATTATGGTGCCACAAGAACAGGCAAGGAGAGGAATGGGCCTTGGCCATTCAGTTGAGAGCAAAAGAAAAGGAAAATGAATAGGAAAGAGAGAAACAGGATTATCCCAATACGTGCTTGAGAATAAGAGAAAAGAAGACTTGCGGTCTGGCTTTGATTGGAGCTGTTAATTAAAAGAAAGAACGAATGTCTGCTGGTCTACTTGCTCCGGTAGTGGACAAGAAAAGAAAAGAAAGGAAGGTGAGAGAGATTATAGGACTGATGCATGCAGATACTCGTACTGGAGTAAAGAAATGAAGAGAAAAGATTGAGAGAAAGAAACTAGCTAACAACGAATATAACCAAGAAAAGAATAGGAGAAGGCACTAGTGCTGCATGCATGCATGCATGCTGGGTCTAGAGAGAACACTAGAGAGAGAGAGAGAGCAGCATATATACATGTATATGCTACAGTAGTAGTGATAGAGACTAGAGCATGGCATGCACCTGCATGTGCATGGATGTGGGCCAAATCCAAAAAATGCAAATTTGGAAATAACCAAATTAGAAAGAAGTTGGAAAATCAAAACTAAATTCAATTAAATAGGAAAGTAATTTTGAGAATTTAATCTCTCCTTTCATATGTCAAATTAATTTTAGAGAATTAATTTTAGCAACTCAAAATAAAACGAAACAAAAAACTCAGAGAAGCATAGTCCAATATGCTGAAGCAAAGAAAAAAATTGCAATCCAACTTGAAGGAAACATAAAATAAAATTTATATTCACGATGGATTAAATTCATATTAGAGACGTTTGTGTATGAAATTTCCGGTTAAGCTTTTATTTATTGAACACAATTTTCTAGTCCTTATTTTTTGAATAAAAGCTTTTGAAAACTTCAAAAATTGGTCTGTGACAAATCTACCCTCCTTAACAGAATCCCGTCCCCGAGATTCGGGTTCACTACAAAATTGGTTCTAGGTGGCTCCTAGGCTTATGACTGATGGGTTGCTCGGCTAATCTCCTGATTTCTTCTCATACTTATGAGCTTCTATTTTCTTGGCTCCACTTTAATCAACATGAGGTAGTAGCTAATACAAGCAGCATTGTTGTAGATTCTTCTATCATATTCTTGAGGTCGACTAGCATGTCTTCATTGCATTGCTCGATCTCACATTGCACCATTGATTTTATTGAGCATGGTCTATGGTAATGATATGTTGATTCACAAACAAACCAATCTAACTCTAGATGTATGCATTCTCCAAGCGGGTGGCTTCCATCGTTGTTAGGGAAACTTTCGTCCTTGGGAAGTGTTTCCAATCTCATCTAGAAGTTTGCATGCATAATTCATCCTCCTTGATTGGTATGGAACGTGGGAGCAATAGTCTTCGGTGTAGGTAACATATGATTTTTTTTCTCCTCTATGGCCATGAGAGCTTCAGTACTTAGTACCATCACTAATGTCCAACTTTTTTTTTCAAGGGTCCATAGGTAAGAGGGAATAACATAAGATGGGTAGTAGAACCTTGCTTTGAGGGGTATCCAAGAATAAAACACGAGAAAAGGCAAAAGACTACAAAAGAAGAATTCAGAAGAACCAATAGTTTCTATGAAATTGCAGAGGTTTTAGCAAGACTGCATAAGAAAAGGTGCCAAACGCCAAAAATATGCAGACCTTGCTCAAGCAAAAAAAACATTTTTTGTCTAACGTTATACTATATAGCTACCAGGGATCTATCCAACCTTATTCTATATGGTTGTCTGGTATCAACAAGTCTTGGTGTTAATCTTCGACATTGAAGAATGTAGAGTGTGGTTCAAGACTCTTGACTCCTTGAGTCCTTGAAAAGTCTTCTCGTGGATAGGGCATGGTATACTAGAGAAGTATTTGGTAAGAAGCATTTGAACACAATGTTAAATAAGAGAATACAAGGAACTAGAATAGTCAAGAATTAGATTACTAGATTTTCAAAAATAGTTTTCTACTTTTTGCAAATAGTCTCTAAGGCTTTCCATTTCTAACTAAGGCCACGCGACTAGGTCGACATCGGCTCTGATACCACTTCTGTGAGGACCGGAACTTAACTTCCACACCCCCCTGTGTTTATTCATCATTCCCAAGATCAATGTTGACGACACAGCGAAATGTATATCATTATAGGCGTACAAAAGTAATTTATACAAAGTCTAGATAACAACATAGTAAAATGTCTACTGACATTTATTACATCCAGAAAGCACAGCGGAATATAAAACACGTAGTGACTCCATCTCAGCCACAGGCAGTCGATGTAGTCCACGAGGCCGCACTCATCAGCGTCATCATAGTAGTCATAGTCCTCCCCTTCATAGTATTCTGAATTCAACAAAAGTATTTCCATGAGTACATGATGTACTCAACATACCCCTTATGCAAAACTTGATATATCTACATGTGGCTTTATGTGGAGGTCATAGGACTGATGCATGCAGATACTCGTACTGGAGTGAAGAAATGAAGAGAAAAGATTGAGAGAAAGAAACTAGATAGCAACGAATATAACCAAGAAAAGTATAGGAGAAGGCACTAGTGTTGCATGCATGCATGCATGCTGGGTCTAGAGAGAGAACTAGAGAGAGAGCAGCATATATACATGTATATGCTACAGTAGTGGTGATAGAGACTAGAGCATGGCATGCACCTGCATGTGCATGGATGTGGGCCAAATCCAAAAAATGCAAATTTGGAAATAACCAAATTAGAAAGAAGTTGGAAAATCAAAACCAAATTCAATTAAATAGGAAAGTAATTTTGAGAATTTAATCTCTCCTTTCATATGTCAAATTAATTTCAGAGAATTAATTTTAGCAACTCAAAATAAAACGAAACAAAAAACTCAGAGAAGCATAGTCCAATATGCTGAAGCAAAGAAAAAAATTGCAATCCAACTTGAAGGACCCATAAAACAAAATTTATATTCACGATGGATTAAATTCATATTAGAGCCGTTTGTGTATGAAATTTCCGGTTAAGCTTTTATTTATTGAACACAATTTTCTAGTCCTCATTTTTTGAATAAAAGCTTTTGAAAACTTCAAAAATTAGTCTGTGACAATAAGGATCCACCAGTGTCATTGCATTTTTTTCTTTTAAACAAACCACCTAAGGATCCACCAGTGTCATTGCATGTGTGTTCTTCTCATGAACCACAACTAGTGTCATTGCATGTCTGTTATTCTCACAAACCATAAGGATCCACCAGTGTCATTGCATGTATTTTCTTCTAAACAAACCACATAAGGATCCCCTAGTGTCATTGCATGTGTGTTCTTTTGATGAACCACAGCTAGAGTCATTCCATGTCTATTCTTCTAAACAAACCACACATGGATCCACCAGTGTCATTCCATGTCTGTTTTTTTCATGAACCAACCCAGTTTATTGCACGTCTGTTCCTCTAAACAAACCACATAAGGATCCAACAGTGTCATTGCATCTATGTTCTTTTCATGAACCACACATGGATCCACCAGTGTCATTGCATGTGTGTTCTTTTCATGAACCACAGCTAGAGTCATTGCATGTGTGTTCTTCTAAACAAACAACACATGGATCCACCTAGTGTCATTGCATGTCTGTTCTTTTCACAAACCACACATGGATCCACCAGTGTCATTACATGTGTGTTCTTTTCATGAACCACAGCTAGAGTCATTGCATGTCTGTTCTTTCCACAAACCACACATGGATCCACCTAGTGTGATTCCATGTCTGTTCTGTTCACAAACCCCACATGGATCCACTAGTGTCATTGCATGTGTGTTCTTCTCATGAACCACAGCCAGTGTCATTGCATGTCTGTTCTTCTCACAAACCACATAAGGATCCACCAGTGTCATTGCATGTCTATTCTTTTCATGAAGCACACCCAGTGTCATTGCATGTCTGTTCCTCTAAACAAACCACATAAGGATCCACCAGTGTCATTGCATGTCTGTTCTTTTCATGAACCATACATGGATCCACAAGTGTCATTGCATGTGTGTTCTTTTCATGAACCACATCTAGAGTCATTGCATGTGTGTTCTTCTAAACAAATCACACATGGATCAACCTAGTGTGATTGCATGTGTGTTCTTTTCAGAAACCACACATGGATCCACCAGTGTCATTGCACGTGTGTTCTTTTCATTAACCACACCCAGTGTCATTTCATGTCTATTCTTCTAAACAAACCACACATGGATCCACCTTGTGTGATTGCATGTCTGTTCTTTTCATGAACCACACCTAGTGTCATTGCATGTCTGTTCGTCTAAACAAACCACATAAGGATCCACAAGTTTCATTTCATGTCTGTTCTTTTCATTAACCACACATGGATCCACCAGTGCCATTGCATGTGTGTTCTTTTCATGAACCACAGCTAGAGTCATTGCATGTGTGTTCTTCTAAACAAACCACACATGGATCCACCTAGTGTGATTGCATGTATGTTCCTTTCACAAACCACACATGGATCCACCAGTGTCATTGCACGTGTTTTGTTTTCATGAACCACAGCTAGAGTCATTGCATGTCTTTTCTTTCCACAAACCACACATGGATCCACCTAGTGTGATTGCATGTCTGTTCCTTTCACAAACCACGCATGGATCCACCAGTGTCATTGCATGTGTGTTCTTCTCATGAACCACCGCCAGTGTCATTGCATGTGTATTCTTCTAAACAAACCACATAAGAATCCACCAGTGTCATTGCATGTCTGTTCTTTTCATGAACCACATCAAGTGTCATTGCATGTATGTTCCTCTAAAAAAACCACAGATGGATCCACCTAGAGTCATTGCATGTCTATTCTTTTCATGAACCACACATAGATACACCAGTGTCATTGCATGTCTGTTCTTCTCATGAACCACACATGGATCCACCAGTGTCATTGCATGTCTGTTCTTTTCATGAACCGCACCCAGTGTCATTGCATGTGTGTTCCTCTAAAAAACACATAAGGATCCACCAGTGTCATTGCATGTCTGTTCTTTTCATGAACCACATAAGAATCCACTTGTGTCATTGCATGTCTGTTCTTTTCACAAACCACATAAGGATCCACCAGTGTCATTGTATGTCTGTTCTTTTCATGAACCACATAAGGATTCACTAGTGGCATTCCATGTGTGTTCTTTTCATGAACCACACATGGATACACCAGTGTCATTGCATGTATGTTCCTTTCACAAACTACACATGGATCCACCAGTGTCATTGGATGTGTGTTCCTCTCATGTAGCACATACAGAGTAATTGCATGTGTGTTATTCTCAAAAACCACATAAGGATACACCAGTGTCATTGCATGTCTGTTCTTCTCATGAACCACAGCTAGAGTCATTGCATGTCTGTTCTTCTCACAAACCACATAAGGATACACTAGCGTCATTGCATGTGTGTTCTTCTCATGAACCATAGCCAGAGTCATTGCATGTCTGTTCTTCTCAAAAGCCACATCAGGATCCGCCGGTGTCATTGGATGTGTGTTCTTCTCATGAACCACACATGGATCAACCAGTTTCATTGCATGTCTGCTCTTTTCATTAACCATAGTTAGAGGCGTTGCATGTCTGTTTTTTCAGAAACCACACATGGATCCACCAGTGTCATTCCATGTGTGGTCTTCTCATGAACCACAACTAGTGTCATTGCATGTCTGTTCTTCTCGCAGACCACATAAGGATCCACCAGTGTAATGGCATGTATTTTCTTCTAAACAAACCACATAAGGATCCCCAAGTGTCATTGCATGTGTGTTCTTTTGATGAACCACAGCTAGAGTCATTGCATGTTTGTTCTTCTAAAGAAACCACACATGGATCCACCAGTGTGATTGCATGTCTGTTCTTTTCATGAACCACACCAAGTGTTATTGCATGTTTGTTCCTCTAAACAAACCACATAAGGATCCACCAGTGTCATTGCATATATGTTCTTTTCACAAACCACACATGGATCAACCAATGGCATTGCATGTGTGTTCTTTTCACAAATCACATATATATGGATGCACCCATTGGGATTGCATGTGTGTTCTTTTGACAAACCACATATGGATCCACCAGTGTCATTGCATGTCTGCTCTTTTCACAAACCACATATGGATCCTAATTAACCTTAGGAGAACCATAACCTTAGCCCCCCAATGGGTGGCCGTTAGACCGAGTCTTCTAGAAGGCACGCCCTAACATAGTTGTTATGCTTGATGATTGTTACATACCGTTCGATCGGGGCGCGTGGACGATTAGGATGGTCTTTGTGAGAGCGATCCACGAGTAGGCTGTTCAACGGCATGATTGGCCACACTTGCTCTAGACAAACTGGCAACACTGGGCGCTGCCCTGTTGCGAGTGTCACGACTCACGAGTTCAGTGGGCCATATCCAAGTGTCATGTCCCCATTACTTCTCTTCCTCCCTGTATTTATTTTCATTCCCCTCGAAGCCACTTTCCCCATTTCACTCCCATCATGCCGTAGCCGCAAGCCGACGGCGCCTCCGTCCCAATCCCCTCTTCGGCAGCCACCCCCTCCCCTCTCGCCATGGGTTCAAGGAGAGACGGCGAGGAAACGCGTCGTGACGACAGGGATGGTGATTTCGATTTGAGTCGTCTCATCTCTACCTCTATCATTTGTGGCCAGTTATCTATTTTTTGAGCTAGATCTAATCTGTTTACTCATGCGCGTATGATATGTTAGGCCAACCAGACGATGTATTACTCCGACTATCACCGTTTAGCGGATGAAGTGCGGAGTAATGATTTGAGTGTGGGATGGAGTCGCGACACCACTACTTTTGTCATTCGCTCTGGTATATTGAATTGGTAGAGTTACTAATCTTGATTCGTTAAGTGGTTTTGCGCATATAGTGGTATTTTAATGCCGAAAATTGCGATTTTTTTTTGATAGCTTGTGTACCACACTCCTTGTTTAGTCGTGTGCGATATGCTTCCTATCTTCTAGGTGCTTTGAACTTTGTTGATATTTTAATATCATCTTAGTAATTTGTATCCGTTAATCTTGGTTACTTCCATTTTGGTACTATTTTGGATTATTATTATTCTCCATTATGGTACTGACTTGAGTTTTATATCAATCCCTGGATGGCACCACCACGCCGCACTGAGGAGGACATACCACCTGAACTGGGGGCTGCGTCGACGAAGACCGAGAAGATCTTCTGCATCGTCCCTGTACGCTAGACGAGGAGGAGACGGTCATACCTACTGCACCCCAACACGATCCGGCGAGAAAACCCTATCGGCAGAACCCCAGCTACCCTGCCGATCCCCTGCGCTCCGGCTCGATCCACCACCACCAACACACTCCCGGTGAGGCACTGATCTCCCCTGACATCCTCTCGCATGCCTACGCTTCCTGTACACGTCGCGCATTTCGTCGAGCCCTCTCTGTGCCGTGTGCTCGCAGTCGCGTTCTCGCAGTCGCGCCAAGGTAGGGTCATCTGGCCGCGCCGTCGTTTCCCATCACCAAATCGAGCCAGCCCCAGCGGTCGCCGCCGCCTGCGCGCGCGCGCCGTGTCGCGGGATCGAGTCCCTGCCGCGCCCTGTCCGCGTCTGCAGTTTCGTTAGACAAACGCGAGAAGAACAACAGTAGCGCGGGGCTGTTTTCTAGTTACCCCCCTCGCGTTTTAGTTAGCTCATACCGCACTCCACCCGGGCCTGTCTCTCATGTGTTGTGGAATTTTATAAAAAGGTACCCAGTTTTCTTGTGCCTCAACCCGCACTCCCCGTCTGCGCTACATGGTTGCGCCTTGTTCGCGCGCCCGTGCGTGGCCCCGCGAACCGCCGGCCCCACCTGTCAATCTCACGGGCTGAACAACCCCTCGGTGAGAAAAGCCCCGTGTGGACCGCTGCGACCCACCTACTGCTGAGTCAGCGCGGGGCCCACTTGTCTGTGACGGTGGGTAAATCTCTGAGTATAAAAAGTATCTGTTCTTTTTCTGTTTAATCAAAATAATTTCAGAAATGTTTAATATGATTTTAAATCCAGAAATTAATAACTTTTAATTGACAAATCCAAATAATAAAAATGATATATGTTTTTGAATCAGAAAAATATGAGAATTTCAAATATGCCTTCCAAAATAATGTTTGACAAATTTAAATTTTCGAAATTGTTTAATTGCAATAAAAATGCCTTTTCTTAATTAATTAATAACTTTAATTCTATAACTCAAATTTGACAAATAATATGTCTAAATCGATCAGCATGACAAGCCCGTTCTGTTTATGCTTTCCTTAATATGAATTGCAGCATGCATCATATAAATATTAAGTGGACAACAAGTGTTATGGGAGCAAAACATGACTAAAAACTTAATAAAATGCTTTATTCTTGTACCCCGCACCTCACCCTTGCCATGCTATGTTATGCCACGTAATTTGTGCATCATTCATCATGGCATGCTTGGTTGCTTGTCGCATTTTATTTATATGCTTGTGCACTTTATTTATGTTGGCCTTGTTTGTTTGGTTCTTCTCGGATAGACGCCGAGCAGGAGAAATATCAGGAATCCCAGGAGTACTACCCAGATCCATCTCTCGCTTCAACTGAGCTGCCAGGCAAGCACTACCACATGCTTGCATACATATAGTACCTATTGATTCTATCTTATTCTTGCATCATTGAGTCGCGATTGCATTAAACTAAATCACAAGTAATGCATGGCCTTTACTTTTCAACCCCACCGAAGCTTGTTCTTCCATCCTATGACCCATTACTACAGGAGTTGCTTGAGCCTTGCTAGTCGTAGAATTGCATGTGTAGGGTTTGGGAGTGTCTGATGGATAACGAGGTACCTAAACAACTTAACCTGAGTAGTAATGGGATAACTAATGAAAGAGGCACCGGTGGGCAATATCTGTTATTTGGTTTTTCATGCTAACTTGTGTCCCGTAGGACCCCGAGTACTTGATACCTGTTCCTTGACTATTCGCACTATCCACATACGGGAGACTCTATGAATCCCCCTTTGCATGATCTTGATTTGCACTTTATTTCTTGGGGCCACAAATGTAGCATCCCAATTGTCTAACAATTGTAATGCTACTTGTCCTAGTAAGATATTGGCTACTTCATATATATTATTATTGCATCATAATTATATCATGCTCATGTCATCATGCCACCTTGCATTTGAGCATCATATAAATCCCTTTTTCTTTTGGTTCTTCTATCATATGCATTATTAATTGTATTTGCCTCTTGATATTGTATTTGGTTATTGATATATTGGTCAATGCCCAAGTTGAGTTGGGGGCATATCTTTTATTTCAATTCCATCACCTTTCTTTTCCACCACTTTATAATTCCACCATCCTACTAGACCATGAGCTTGTGTGTCTTTATTTTGGTTTTATCTAGCTCATGGGAAATAGGGTGGGTCTAATCCTACTTATCCTTTGCTTGGCCTTTATTCCACTTATGGGAAATGCATGAGAATAATGCCATAATAGTATTATTGTTTTCACAAAATAAATCATGGCATTATTATTTTGCATGGGCCATGCACAATTCTTCACCACCATTTACTCCTTTGGTTTTTATTTTGGTTTAATGGAAACTATCTTGGGAAAACCATCTCCTACCATTCCACCTCTCCATAGTCTCAACCATATCTCTTCCTTTTATTTATTTTTCTTCAAGCATGATCATATGTGACTTTTTCCACCTAATTCTTTTCTTCCTCTTTCTTTCTTGTTTCTCTTCCACATTAGCTCATGCAAGATCAAGTCCTATGGTTCTTCTTGGTATGGCCTCTTAAACAAAATTAAAATATAAATACCTAAAACCACCTAACCTAGCTATTTTCTCTCTCTCTAATTTCTCCTAACCCTAATTCTACTAAACCCTAACTTTCTCCCATCTCTCTCACTTACTCTCCCTCTCTCTCTAACCTACTGAGCAACACCCTAGCTACCTACCCCAAACCTAGACAAAACCCTAACCCGAGCCATGCCCCATCTAACCCTAGCCGGGCTACCCCTCCCTCTCTTCTCTGTTCCTGACCCGAGGCCCCCCCTCCAGCCGAGCCCTCCCTGCCTGTCCCTCTCTCCCAGCCCTGGTCCACCAGCAGCCCAAGGTCGAGCCCCAGCCCGGCCGAGCACGTGCTCGAGGAAGAAAAGGAGAGAACGGTGGCACCGAGGCCACCTTTATCTCTGCCGTGCCCCGCCTGCCTTCCTCCTCTCTCCCTCTCATTTGCCCTTGCCCACATGCCTCTCTCTCGCCTCTCCCAGATCTGCCCGAGCCGCCTCCTTCTTCTCCTTCTTCCTCTCCGACCACCACACCCGACGCCGGTCGCTGCCAGCACCACCTCGTCCTCGATGCTCCAGCCGGCGTGCTTGTCGTGGAGGTGGCCTGGGAGTCCGAGAGGGCCGCCCTGCTGCTCCCCGTACTCGCCGACATGGACGAGAAGTCCAGCACCGCCGGATCCTGCGCCTCGTCGTCCGAAACCCTAACTCCAGGGAGCGTCAGCGTCCTCGCCGCTCCGGTGCCTCTCCGCCCGATCCGACCACACCAGCCATCCCGCGGTGAGCCCCTCTCTCTCTCTGACATGCTCCGCCTCGCCGTACCGACCTGGCGCCGCCGTTGCTTTTGTCGAGCGCTCTCAGTGCGCGCCGCTCGCCGGCATCTGCAGCCTCCCGGCGCCGCGCCACACCCTATCTAAGCCCCAGACCCTTCCCTGTCAACTCCCCTCGCCCTACCGCACTGGTTAGCCCCCTCAGCGCGCACACCCACGACCCGGGATCGAATCCCTGCTCCACGCCGCGCGCACACTGGCCGCCAGAACGTGGAGACAAAGAAAAGTACCGGGCTGTGGTAAATTTGCATTTAGCCCCTCCCCCCTTTTATTCCGCTCGCAACCCGCGCTCCTAGCGACCCCACCAGTCAGCCGCGCTAGTACTTTTGCAGGAAAGCCCCTCTGCTTTTTCCGGCTTAACCCGTGCTCCAGCCCCAGCCCCATCTGTCAGCCCCTGCCTTCCTCACCGCTGACACGCGGGCCTGCGCCAGTTGGCCCACCCCGCAGTCTCAGTGGCTAGCCCGAGACGCGGTGACAAAAAGATTCCCCGCGCGTGGCCCAGTCAGCGCAAAGGCCCACCCGTCAGTGACTGTGGCTGGATCTGACTGAGTAGGAAAAGTATTTCTGGCTGTCTGTTTTTAATTAAATCTTTTTCAAATTGATTTAAATTCAAATTCAATTCAGATTCAAATAATTTATAAAATACAAATCCAAATAATGCATATAATATATGTTTTGGAATCAGAAAAATGTGAGGAATTCAAATATGCCCTTAAAAATATGTTTTGAACACTTTAAATTTTCGAGATGATTAAAATTACATAAAATGCCCTTTTCCTTATTTAATTAATAACTTTTGTTTTATAACTCCAAATTTGACAAATAATATGTCTAAATCGATCAGCGCGACGAGCCCGTTCTATCTATGCAGTCCTTGTTCTGAGTTGAAGCATGCATCATGTCATTCTTACAAATCTGAACTGTTTATGACAATAAAACTTGGTTAAATAAATAATAAAATGCTTTAATTCTTGTACCCACAACTGACCTTTGCCATGCTACTTTAATGCCATGCAAATTGTGCATCATTCATCATGGCATGCTTGTTTGCTTGTCGCATTTTAATTCATATGCCTGTGCACTTTATTTATGTTGGCCTTGTTTGTTTGGTTCTTCTTCGAATAGACGCCCAGCAGGAGAATTACCAGGAATCATAGGAGTACTACCCAGATCCATCTCTCGCTTCAACTGAGCTGCCAGGCAAGCACTAACACATGCTTGCATACATACAGTACCTATTGCCTCTATCTTATTCTTGCATCATCGAGTCGCGATTGCATTAAATTGAATCCCAAGTACTGCATAGCCTTTATTTTTAAACCCCACCGAAGCTTGTTCCTCCATCCCATGAGCCATTACTACAGGAGTTGTTTGAGCCATGCGAGTCGTAGAAAAGCATGTGTAGGGTATGTGAGTGTCTGATGAATAACGAGGTATCTAAACAACATAACCTGAGTAGTAATGGGATAACTAATAAAAGAGGCATCGGTGAGCAATATCTGCTATTTGGTTTTTCATGCTCACTTGTGTCCTGTAGGACCCCGAGTACTTGATTCCTTTTCCTTGACTATTCGCACTATCCACATCCGGGAGGCCTTATGGACCCCCCTGAGCCAGAGCTTGATTCATTCTTATTTCTTGGGGCCACAATTAGTTTGGGGCTTTATTACTATCCTGTACTTATGCCATGCTACTGCTTTATTTAAGATTGTGTGTGGAGCACCTGTACTGTTTTGGATCGTGACACGTTTACGCTGTATCGACAAGCCTAGTCACATTTTCGGGTTCCAAGTCGTTTACCGCCGTCCACACAAACCTTGGGTCCGTCTCGGAGCCGGCCAACTTCGTTGCGGGTAGCTTAATGGGGTGGCCCCTGAAATATTTCTGAATCCTGTGATTGCTTTGTCGTGAATGCCCCGTTGGGTTTTGATTTGGTTTTTTCGAGGTTGATCGAGTGTGTGTTGCTATTCGTGCACCCCTCCAGGGTAAATCTTTCTGAAAGCCGTGTCCGCGGTTATGGACGACTTGGAGCACAGTTTCTCGATCATAGACAAGTACAACTAAAGTACCGCTTTTAATTTGACTAAGTACTTGACTAGTAAATAGTGCAATACTCATGGAATGGTTAAGAAAACTGCCAACGGATGATGGGGGTTGTTCGTCCGCTTCCTCGTTGGTAAGCGAGGAGGAGGATGGATCTATTAATTATACTGTTATAACTGTTGTTCTTAATTCACGGACTTCCGTCTATCATTGGTTAGGCGGAAGGTTAGCGAGTATCTGTAGAATTGTAGGTATTATCTTTTGCTGCAATTGCGTCACCCCAGGTTGTGTCCCCTTTAGCGGCATAAAGACTTGCTGAGTACCCCTAGGGTCTCACACGATAAATTGTTTGATTCAGATGAACAGGTGTACTCGCAAGATGGATATTGGGTGGAAGAGACAGATGATGTTGGCAACGATCATTCGGTGTAGAGATTCTGGGAACGGGGATCCGTGTGCTCTGTGGGCGGGATGTGTTTATTTATGGGGCATCTTATGCCGATTTGCTTCTTATCCGTACTCGGATCTTGTTTTCCGCTTCCGCCTGATACTCTGATGTGTGATGTATGAGGAGCTATCCTAAATTATTATATCTATCTAGGACATTTGGATCTGGCCGTATGGTGTTGCAATATTTCTATTTATTTTAGATGGAATGGCTCTGAGGACTATTGTATGTGGCTTGCATACATACTCATTTGTGTATGTAGTTGATCCCTTCGCCTGCCGATTACGCCGCTCGTTCTTGTCCCGTTGTCTGGAAGTTGTTAGGACGGCCGAAAGGTCTACTGTGAGTGGCCCTGGGCCCCAGCGTACTATTTTAACCACTTTCGTTCATCCAGGCATTAACTAAGAGCGTAATTCACCGAGGTAGTTACAATTGGTATCAGAGCCATCCCGCCCTTTAGGGTCTCAGCCAAAATGGTCGTTGTCAGTCTAGCTAATATTTTGGTAGTTATGTATACTAGGGAAAAACAAAGCGTGAGAGTAGGAATGCTTCCATTTTTCTTCTTACCCACCCACCCACCCTTTTCTGGTAAGGAAGTGTAACGTTTTCAATTCTCTTCTAAAATTCAAACTAGGATTCACGTGTTCTGGGTTCCGTAGTACCATAGGTTGTGTTTGTGTGTGTGCGTGTGAATTCCTTGTCTATCTGTTGCATCCAAATGTTATCACTGTCTGCCTTTTGGTTATCAACTATTGGTACATTCCATACCGACAGGCCTTTGTAAACCGACGCGATCTATTCTGATTCGTTGTATACCGATGCGATCTATCTTACTCTTTGTTATCCGACGTTATCTTGTTGGGGTGTTCTTTTTCGTAGTTTCCAATCTTTAGGTTCATCTTAAGAAGAAGGTGTTGGGATATGTATTTTACTAATTCATGTGCGGAGTAATGATTTGAGTGCGGGATGGAGTCGCGACCATACCACTACTTTTGTCATTTGCTTTTGTATATTGAACTAGTAGAGTTACTAATCTTGATTCGTTAAGTGGTTTTGCGCATATAGTGGTATTTTAATGCCGAAATTTGTGGAAAATTTTTGTTTGTTAGTTGTGTACCACACTCCTTGTTCAGTCGTGTGTGTTATGTTTAGTATCTTCTAGTTGCCTTCGACTTTGCTGATATTTTAATATCATCTCAGTGAATTGCATTCTTTAATCTTGATTAATTCCATTTTGGTACTATTTTGGATTATTATCATTCTCCATTATAGTACTGACTTGTGTTTTATATCAATCACGGGATGGCACCACCACGCCGTTCTGAGGAGGACATACCACCTGAACTCGGGGCTCCTTTGGCAAGTATTGCAAATGCTTTGGGCACTATGGAGCAGAACCAACAGCGCTTCGAGGAAAGCGTGAGGAGGAATGAGTTTGTTCCGCTTCCTCCACCTCCCAAGCGAGGAGACATCAAGAGTTTTCTCAAGTTCAACCCACGCCAATTTGAGGTGTCTGATCAGCCACTTGATGCGTATGATTGGCTTCGTGAAGTGTCAAGGTTGCTGATGACTGCGGATGTTCCCGAGCAAGAATGGGTCAAGTGTGCTACTCACCTTCTGAAGGGAGATGCAGCTCTCTGGTGGGAAAATTACCTCAAGGCAGATCTCTCTGGTTTTCAGCCTACTTGGGAGCGGTTCACTGCTGCTTTCAAAGAGCAATATCTGTCAGAAATTGTCATGGAAAGGATGAAAGAAGTGTTTCTCAACCTCAAGAAGGGCACTAACAATGTCAACACCTACATCAGAAACTTCATGAACCTGTCTCGTTATGGTGGCGATGAGATCTCTGATGACAAGAAGAAGCAAAAGAGGTTTCGGCAAGGCCTCAATGCTTCCATCAAATATGCAATCACTCATGCAAGGCCAGCATCTTTCCTGGAACTTCAACACACAGCTCTGCAGGAAGAAGCAAGTAGGCAAGTGTTTGAGGAGTCAAAGAAACACAGCCGTGATATAGCAAGCTCTTCTGCTATGACAGCTCCTTCTAAGCGTCGTGTCTGGGTTCCTAACACCCCACCGTCGCTCCCTGCTCCATCAAGACCTTCAAGCTACGCACCAAGGCCACCAAACTCCTTCACTGCGGCTCCCAGGGGCTACAACCACAACTACCCTGGAGCGCCTGGCGGAGTCCCTGGCTACGTTGCTCCACGTCCACCTGGTGCTTGCTATACTTGTGGAAACACTGGGCATCAGCACTGGAATTGTCCAATGAACAACAAAGCTCTTCCACCACCACCTCCAAGACCTGCGACAAGTGCTCCTATGATTCGTGCACCTCCACCTCGGGCTCTCAACATCAACACTAAGCCGGGGTCTACGGTTGCTCGTGCCAACTGTGTCAACGCCGCTCAAGCTGGGCATGCACCTGGAGTTGTCATGGGTATGCTTCCTGTTAACTCAGTTCCTGCACGAGTTTTGTTTGATTCCGGTGCTTCGCATTCTTTTGTTTCTCACAAGTTTTCTCATGAGCAAGATCTGGCTATGGTTCCTTTATTGCATCATCTTGTGGTACAATATCCTAGGTCAAACATGAGGGCTGCTCATATCAGCCATGGCAATCTAATTGAGATTGGTGGCTCTTCGTTTCCGGCTTCCTTAGTTATTCTGGGCAATTCTGATATTGATGTTATCTTGGGCATGGATTGGTTGACAGCAAATGCAGCTGTGATTGATTGTGCTGAACGTTCGGTTTATCTGAAAATTCCTGAAGGCCATATAGTCTATTCTCCAAGTCTGACTCCTGCAATTCAGCTTTATTCTTTGGCGGCTCTGAATGATGATGCTATGGAAGGTATTCAGAGTGTGCCTGTAGTTTGTGAGTTTCCAGATGTTTTTCCTGAAGAGTTGCCAGGTATGCCTCCAGATCGTGAGGTTGAGTTTGTCATTGAACTTGAACCTGGTACTGCTCCTATTTCCAAGCGGCCTTATGAAATGGGTCCTGCTGAGTTGGCGGAACTTAAGCGTCAGTTGGATGAACAAGAGAAGTTGGGTTTCATTCAGCACAGTACTTCTTCTTGGGGTAGTCCAACCATCTTTGTGAAGAAGCGAGACAAGACTGATAGACTTTGTGTTGACTATCGGGCACTCAATGCTAAAACAATCAAGAATAAATATCCCCTTCCGCGGATTATTGATCTCTTCGATCAGCTAGCTGGAGCTGTGGTATTCTCTAAGCTTGATTTGAGAAGTGGTTACCATCAAATCAAGATTCGCAAGGAAGATGTTCCCAAAACAGCTTTCACCACCCGTTATGGCCTGTATGAGTACACGGTCATGTCTTTCGGTCTCACCAATGCACCTGCCACCTTCTTGAGGCTTATGAACTCGGTTTTCATGGAGTATCTTGATAAGTTCATTGTGGTCTATCTGGATGACATTCTAGTCTATTCTAAGTCTAAGGAAGAACATGAAGAACACCTTCGGTGTGTCCTAAACAAGCTTTGTGAGAACCGCCTGTATGCAAAGTTCTCCAAGTGTGAATTTTGGCTACCTCAAGTCACCTACCTTGGTCACGTCATCTCCGCCAAGGGCATTGCCATCAATCCAGAAACTATTAAGACAATTATGGACTGGCTTCCACCCATAAATGTCAAAGAAGTCCGAAGTTTCCTTGGTTTGGCCAGTTACTGTCGTCGATTCGTTCAAAACTTCTCAAAGATTGCGAAGCCTCTTACCGATCTCCTCAAGAAAGGAAAGAAATATCTTTGGACTCCTGCATGTCAAGCAAGCTTTGAAACACTCAAAGAGAAGCTCACTTCCACACCAGTCTTGGTTCCTCCAGATACATCAAAGCCTTTCCATATTTTCTGTGATGCTTCATTGCAAGGATTGGGTTAGGTCCTTATGCAAGAAAAGCAAGTTGTTGCTTATGCCTCTCGACAGTTGAAGACGCATGAGATCAACTATCCTACACATGACCTCGAACTCGCAGCAGTTGTCTTTGCTTTGAAAGTATGGAGGCATTACTTGCTTGGCAACCGTTTTGAGATCTTTTCTGATCACAAGAGTCTGAAGTATATCTTCACATAGCCTGATCTCAACCTTCGTCAGAGGAGGTGGATTGAAACAATCAATGATTTCGATTTGACCATCAACTACACCCCGGGAAAAGCTAATGTCATGGCAGATGCTCTCAGCCGAAAAGCTTATGTCAACAACCTCATGGTGGAAGAACAACAGCCTCTCTTGTGCGAGGAATTCCGCAAGCTCAACCTTGAAATTGTGGATCAAGGTTATCTTCTAAACCTTCTAGCAACACCTCTTTTGGAAGCAAAGGTCTGTTCCATTCAGCTTGGGGATCCTTACACTAAAAAGATCATCTCCAACATTCAACTTCCGAAGTATGAGTCTTTCCACGTAGATGACCAAGGCACTATTTTCTTTGAACACCGGATGTTTGTTCCGAACTACCCGGGTTTAAGAGAGCAAGTTCTCAAGGAGGCGCATGATTTTGTTCTTTCTATCCACCCTGGAAGCACTAAGATGTACATGGACTTGAAAACACAATATTGGTGGCCTGGTTTGAAACGATATTGTGCCAAGTATGTCTCGGAGTGTGATGTTTGTCGCCGAGTTTAAAGCTGTTCATCAGAAACCTTCCGGTCTTCTACAGCCATTGAAGCCTCCGGAATGGAAATGGGAGAAAGTAGAGATGGACTTCATCACTGGTTTTCCAAGGTCGCAGAAAGGCAACAATGCAATTTTTGTTGTCATTGACAGGCTTTCCAAAGTAGCTCACTTCTTTCCAGTAAAGGAAACAATTTCTGCAATTCAGTTGGCTGAGCTCTATATCAACAGAATTGTCTCTCTGTATGGAGTTCCTCTTGAGATCAGTTCAGACTGTGGAAGCATCTTCACTTCCAAGTTCTGGGAAGTTTCCAAAATGCTCTGGGAACAAAGTTAAACTTCAGCACAGCTTACCACCCTCAGTCGCAAGGACAAGTCGAAAGGATCAATCAGATTCTGGAAGATATGCTCCGTGCTTGCATTATCTCTTTCGGCATGAAGTGGGAAGAATGTCTTCCTTATGCTGAATTCTCTTACAACAACAGCTTCCAGAAAAGTCTAAAGATGGCACCATTTGAGGCTCTCTATGGTCGCAAATGCAGAACTCCGATTGGTTGGTCGGGCGCAGGTGAAAGAATATTGTTTGGCCCCGATATTGTAACTCAAGCGGAGGAGAAAGTTCACATCATTCTTGAAAATCTGAAGATTGCTCAAAGTCGCCAGAAGAGCAATTATGATAGGAAGCACACGGATATGGAGTATGTCCCTGGTGATCTCATTTACCTTCGTGTCACTCCCATGAGGGGCACGCACCGTTTTGGTATCAAAGGAAAGCTGGCTCCTAGATACATCGGTCCCTTCAAAATTCGTGGAAGAAGAGGAGAAGTTGCTTATGCTCTCGAGCTCCCTGAACAACTCAAAGTCCATGATTGTTTTCACATCTCTCAACTCAAGAAGTGCTTCAAGGATCCTGGCAGGACTGTGGACCATGAACTCATAATCTCTAAGAAGATCTGTCTTATCAAGAACACCCCACAAAAATTCTTGAACTCGCAGAAAGAAGGACTCGCAACAATGTCAATCAAGTTCTGCAAGGTGCAGTGGTCACACCATTCCGTTGATGAATCCACCTGGGAACATGAAGATGAGCTCCGTGCCAAGTATCCTACCCTCTTTGAGTCTTCTTCTTCCTAGAATCTCGGGGCGAGATTCCTGTTTAGTGGGGGAGAGTTGTAGCATCCCAATTGTCTAATAATTGTAATGCTACTTGTCCTAGTAAGATATTGGCTACTTCATATATATTATTATTGCATCATAATTATATCATGCTCATGCCATCATGCCACCTTGCATTTGAGCATCATATAAATCCCTTTTTCTTTTGGTTCTTCTATCATATGCATTATTAATTGTATTTGCCTCTTGATATTGTATTTGGTTATTGATATATTGTTCAATGCCCAAGTTGAGTTGGGGGCATATCTTTTATTTCAATTCCATCACCTTTCTTTTCCACCACTTTATAACTCGACCATCCTACTAGACCATGAGCTTGTGTGTCTTTATTTTGTTTTATCTAGCTCATGGGAAATAGGGTGGGTCTAATCCTACTTATCCTTTGCTTGGCCTTTATTCAACTTATGGGAAATGCATGAGAATAATGCCATAATAGTATTATTGTTTTCACAAAATAAATCATGGCATTATTATTTTGCATGGGCCATGCACAATTCTTCACCACCTTTTACTCCTTTGGTTTTTCTTTTGGTTTAATGGAAACTATCTTGGGAAAACCATCTCCTACCATTCCACCTCTCCATAGTCTCAACCATATCTCTTTCTTTTATTTATTTTTCTTCAAGCATGATCATATGTGACTTTTTC